>WTXH01000600.1:0-10536 GCA_022376555.1 Russula compacta | reverse complement strand
GAAGGAGGGTGTGCAGAGCACTTGGTGAAGCTGTCTGCAACCATTTTCTTCGTGGTAGGCATACATATTAGAGAAATTTGACCATCCTCTATGTACTCGTGAATGACATGGTGTTTAATGTCATGTGCTTGGATTGATGGCCGGTGACTGGGTTTAGTGGAGGTCAACTGCGCCTTTGTTGTCACCATGTAGAGGGACAGGGTCCTTGACAGTGTACCCAAGTTCCTTTAAGAAACCTTGGTACCAGACAGCTTGGTTGGCCGCATCAGCCAGGGCCATGTACTCTGCCTCAGATGTGCTTTGGGTAATGGTCTTTTGTTTATGGGATGACCAGGAAATTGCCGCTGTTAGCAAGCAGGAATACATAACCAGAGGTGGATGACAATCCTCCATGTTGTCTCCCATAGAGGAGTCAGAGTAGCCATGAAGGCCATCGCCATTGGCCCCATTGTAGCACAAGCACATGTCCTTAGTTCCCACAAGGTAGGATAGAACATATTGGGTGAGGCTAGATGTTGTTTAGAGGGATTTGCTGCATACTGGGCCAAACGTGATACAGCAAAGAAATGTCTGGATGAGTGCCAATTTGTACATAAAGCAGACTGCCTATGAGGCTTTGGTAGTGTTTTATCTCTACGAGGGAGGCCTGCTCAGTATTTTTGACCAGGTGCACATCTGCACCAGCCAGTAGTGGGGTATTATGTGGGTTTATGTCTGACATGCCAAAGCATTCTAGTACATCATGTACATACCAGACTGGTCGATCTCGATGTGGTTACATGACCTGTCACGAGTGATTCAAATCCCCAGGTAGGACTCTATTTCCCCAAGGTCTGACATTTCATAATGCTTCTGTAGATCTTCTTTTAAATGCTTGATGGCTTCTAAAGAAGCACCCATAATAGTGATGTCATCAACATAAAGAATGACAATCAACAGAGACGAATCCTCCCCCCATGATGAGGACATCACGTAAATGTAAACTCTGGCATCGGAGAATGTCCGCTTAAAGCCAAGTTCCAAAAGGAGTCCATGGAACTGCAAGTTCCATGTGCAGGAGGCTTGTTTGAGACCATAAATAGATTTTTTCAACCTGCATACTTTATTCTCCTTTCCAGCGACAACGAAACCCTGTGGTTGCTCCATGTAAATCTCCTCATCGAGCATGCCATTGAGGAATGCTGACTTGATGTCCATCTGGTGTATGTGCCAGTCTTCTAGTGCAGCTAATGCTAGGAGGAGTCTGAGAGACTCAAAATGTGTGATGGGGGAGAAGGTTTTGTCATAATCTATACCAGGGATCTGTGTAAATCCCTTTGCCACTAGCTGTGCGTGGAAGCAGCCATCAGCTTTCAACTTGAATACCCATTTCAATTTTACAGCTTTGTGGCCCACTGGGAGATCAACTAACTCCCATGTGTCATTTTTAGCTAAGGCGTCTATCTCATATTGACAGGCCTTCTGCCACTCATTGGCATCTCTAGATTTTAGAGCCTCAGCATAGGTAACTGGATCCCTTCCTACATAAGCTGTGGCAAACAATTCCGCATGCCCTAGCTGCTGGGCACCGGGCACCTCAGCGTTATCCTCATTGAAGTACCTACGATTTGGTACCGGCACACACACTGATCACCTGGGAGCGATGAAGCACTCAGCAAATCCCCCTGGAATCATAGGATCCAGTGGAGACTCTTCTGCTTGCTTATAGGTTCACAAAGCAGAAGGGTGGGGCAGTGGCGTAGAAGGAGGAGGGTGCTTAGCTATAGGTGTCACCGCCAAGGGTTTTGACAGCAACAGTAGACACACTAAGTCGACAAGCTAGGACTCCAAGTGTCCTAGAAGACTTATAGAGAGGAAGTCGACCTGCAAGTCGATATCGAAGCTGGGTTCCCACTTGCTGAGCTCCGACTTAGTAGCCACCCGAAATGAGGTAGAACACTGCTAGTATTGAGACAAGAGACTCAACTTGCCTCTACCAGGCGTAATGAGTCCCTATTTATAGTACATAGTACTTGAGGGCAGGCCTAGGGCCTGAGGTGCCGTGCTACTACCTAGTTATACCAGGAACCAGTATGAGAACAATAATGACCAATAGCAAAGGTCGCTCAAGAAAATCACAGGCTGATGCACATGAAACGGGGCACAAACATGAAACAGGGTACAAATGCTCTATGTGGCCGGTTCCACAACTTACAGGGGCGCGATGGTGTTGAACCATCACCCCAGGCTGGTTACAATAGGTGTAGAAGGGGGAAGAGTGCCTTGGGTGGGCAGTGTGGTGGGCTGCTCTACTTTGGGTTCAAGTAAATTGTCAACCTGATCTTTGTCCTCAGCAGAGGAAGTAGGTGATGCTGCATGTATGGGTAGTGGTGGTGCAGATGTGTTAGGTTCTGCATTTGCTGGAATGAATGGCATGGGGATAGAAGGAGGAGATGCAGTGAGCCCTTGGTGTGTTGAGGGCTCGGTCTCTTTGTCTATGGCGGGAAAGCTACTCTTGTCAAATGTCACATCCCTTGACACTCGAATGGAGTGGGTACTTTTATCCCAGAGGTGGTATCCCTTACTACCGGCCTCATACCCAACAAAGACAATGGGCAGCACTTTCGTGTCGAGCTTCCATCGCTTGTCAGCTGGCACATGCATATATGCCTTGCATCCAAAGATGTGGAAGTATGAGACATCTGGAACATGACCAGCATTCCATCGCTCATGAGGGGTCTTCCACTCCAGCAAGCGGATGGGAGTGTGGTTGTAGACGTGAACCACAGTGCTTACAGCGTGCTCCCAAAAACCATTTGACAAGCCAGCTTGGTGAAGCATGGACATTGCCTTATCCATAATGGTGCAGTTGAACTGCTTGGCTTTTCTGTTCTGCTAGGGTGTACCCAGCATCATTAACTGGTGTTCAATACCCTTCTCATTTATGTAGGCTCAGACTGTAGCCCCTGTGTATTCACCACCTCTATCAGACCATAGGATGTGTAGTTTTTTGGAGGTTTGGGTGGTAGCCCAATTAATATACTTTTTTAGTGCATCTAGAAACTGGTCTTTTGTTTTTAAGAAGTAGATGACTGTGAGGCTAGTGTAGTCATCAATAAAGGTGGCCATATAGAAGGAGCCATGCAGTGACTTGGTCTGCATAGGACCCACTAAGTCCGAGTGAACTATTTCTAATATTTGGGCTGCCCTCTTAGAGGAGGATGGGAAGGGCTTGCAAGTGGATTTCCCTGTCTCGCAACCATGGCACAATGTAGGTATTGCCATGTCGACACCAGAGAAGTCCATGCTTTGCAGGGCAGAGGGACCATGCTCTTTTAGTGCACAATGGGACATATGCCCCATGCGCTGATGCCAAGTGTGGAGTGTGGTAGACTCCTTACGGTGCATGTTCAGTGCCCCAGTATCAGAGTCAACCCAGAATAGGCAACCTTCACGGTATCCTGAAGCCACAACTTTGTTGGCAACAATAATGTCAAAGCCACGCAAGTGGAAAGGTATGGCAGCCCCTTTATCCAGAATGGATCTGAGCAATAGAATGTGATTTCCTATGCCAGGCACATAGATAGTGTCTTTAAGGGTGATCTGTACTCCCTGTGGGCTTGTGAACACAGCAGTTCCCACACCTAACTGTGAAATTACAGTACCCTGCTTATCACTGAGATGTATGGTCCCTTTGACTGATGTATAAGTGATGAAATCAGAGCAGTGGGGAGTAATGTGATGGGTAGCCCCACTGTCCATCAACCAACATGATTTACTCACAGCACAGAAGGAAACACTGATATCATTGATCTCCTCAATGGAGGTGGTGGTGTCTACAACATGACTATTTATGGCCTTGGTGCTGCTGCTGCTCTCCTGCTTCTTCTTTGCATCCGCCTCATCCTTTTTCTTCTTTCGGCAATCAGGCTTGATGTGCCCTTTCTTGTTGCAGTAATGGCAAACAAGATTGGCATGCTTCTCCTTTTTACTGGAGCTGCTTTTGCCTTTGCCTTTCCCCTTGATTGGGGCAATTGCATTGAGGGAGGCAGAGCTGCCAGACCTACAACCTTCTTCATTCTGAATGTGGGCTATGATTTCGCCTGGTTGAAGCAATGTGGGGTTGCTGGCGGTGAGGACGGTAGAGGTCAAGACCTCATAGGAGTCAGGGAGAGCGTGGAGTATAATGAAACAGTATTGGGTGTCAGTGACACCCATCTTGGTGTTGGCAAGGTTGATGCAGGACTTGTTTAGCTTGGTGAGCTGTGGTCCCATTGGCTGGTTCTCATCCAGCTTAGCTTGAGTGAGCGTGATCCAGTCATTGAAGACAGTGGTGCTCCCAGAGACTCCACCATAGAGTCTCTTGAGCTGATCCCACCTGTCTTTGAGTGTCAGGTAGGTGTTTTTGTCAGAGATCTGGGAGAAAACTCCTGTGGTCATGTAGAGTTGGAAGTACGCCTTGAGTCGGCGTTGCATGTTGTTCCACTCATCTATGTTGGCACTGGTGGGACAGCTCTGGAAACGTAAGTGGTCTTCCACTTCATATATCATCATGATCACTTTGAAGGTGCCCAACCATTCTGACCACCCAGTACTGTCAAACTGTGGGAGCTTGACTCCCGATGGTAGAGCGAAACTTGACTGAAATGCATTTGAAATGCACATTGATATAGCTGGCTGTGAGAGGGGCAGATTGCCCAAGACTGTGTTTGTGGGAGTGTTGGGTTGAGAGGACATATTGTGACTGTGCCAAGGAGCAGTCAGCATGAGTCCCTGCTAGCACACAGGTGTGGTAGAGTGCTGCCTCCTGTCTGTGGTACTGTATGGCCAGAACACTAGTGTGTCCTGCCTCTGCATGCGCTTGTCATGGTGGACTATTGGGACACTTACACTTACTAATCTTCTTGCCTTATATGTACATATTTCCCACAGTCCAGCTGGAGTTGTCACCACTTCCCCCTCCTTACCTTACATCACCTCTATTACACTCCTGCTGATCCCTTCTGCTGTTGTGTTGCCTTGGCTTATTACTAGACTACTTACACTAATCTGCCGATGGTTTTCGTGGCCTTACTGCCACTGAAACATGTCAATTGCTGCCGAAGACTCTGCCTAAATAGTTATGTATAAATACACTCATAGAAGGGGACCAAAGCCTTAAGCTTGGTCTCTTGTGAATCCTAGACATTCTCAGAGCAATCCTCCAAGTGATCCGAAGCTTCACAGCTCCTTTCCCCTCCCACTTGCACCCTAGAATGTACCCTAGGGTCTGCTAAGCGACTTAGTGATGTGTTTCACTTAATCTACCATATATAGTAAACTGAGTCCCAATTGGGAACTCTTCGAACTCTGACACATACGTTAAGTGCTCAGAAAGGCGTTGCCTTTCCTCACTTCAGATAGACAAAGGTCACTGAGTAACGGACCTCTCAGTGCTCTATAGAACCACCCCATCTGCATCAGAAACCCAGCAGGAAGGAGCAGCTCCTTCCATTCACAACCTTAGTGGCATACCAACAAACTAAGTGCAATACAAGGCATATCAGCACTCCAGACATCCCTTCCTTTGGATATGCATCTTAAGTATCCAAATTGACTCCTTCACATCTAGATCCCCTTCCTCCTTCAGGAGATAGAGGACAACAGCAGCCAGCACTGCCACTACCAACAGCTGTTCTGACAAGGTGTTAGAACTCCACAGAAGATGACCAAGATGATGGTCACCAATGCAGATATCATCCTACATATACAGCAGAGGGACAGAGACAGGCCAGACGACCTAACTCCCAGACAAAGAGAACAAGCAGCCAAGGAGGCTGCCAGACAGAAACATCGACAGAACCACCACGCTCAGTCCAGCATGACAGCACTTCTATGTATGGTAGCTATAGTAAGGCTTTTTTATAGTAGTCCTAATACCACTGAAGTGCTACCCACAGCTCCAGGGGAGTCATGTTAGAGATGAGCCAGCAGCCACTTCCCTAGAGGATGCAGATGTGAAATATCTGCTGCTCTAGTGAGTCTGTGGAGTCTCTGATTAATGCCTAGATGATTGGGCACATGACTAAGTAGCTAGGGCATGGATATCCTGACTGTGGGGCATCGCACCCCAGTGGCTGCAATGAATACTTATGCCAGTCAGACCTGCATGCCTAGACTACTGTGTGTCTACTTTGTTTATGTAGTGTGGTGCAGTTGTAACTAGGCCCAAGTGCTAGGGGTGTGACTAACCCCCACCTTGTGATAGACCCAAAGCCACTCCCACTGAAGGGCAGACAGCCAACCATTCACCAGGCCTATAGCCAGTCTGGGCTTCCCCAGACCCGCCTAAGTGTAGAAGGTGCTCTACACTAAGATATAGTAATGTGTAGTATAGAGCGCAATGCTAGAGGGGGTTCAGTGCATGTCACCTACACCTAGGTCCATTATGCACCTCACACAAGGTCCTTAAGACCCCAGCACAGACCTAGCCAGGTCGCTTACCCCCATGGGCTCAGTGGATCCTGCTAGTCAGAGTATATGGTGAACAAAGATGTTTACTCACTGTTAGAGATGGTTGTGAGCAATAGAACTTTGTGTAGTGGTTGTAAGTTTTAGAGCACAGAGCCCATAACCTGATGAAGTGCAGCTGAAGAGGGTGTTCACACAGAGAGAGAACTCTGTAGGAGATGAGACGTCTTGCTCACTCCCAAGGGTGTATTTATAGTCCCTATGGTCTACATATGTCCATAAACCCTTAAGGGGTGAGTACAGGCGTCCACTATATCGCATAATTACAATATTCTACATATGGACAAGTCCAATGAGTCCGCACATACCCTGAGCCCTCAGAAGGGGTATGTGTAGGCATAGAACCATACTAAAAGGTCCATATGTGACTGTAACTACATGATCATAAGGACAGTAGGTAAAGTGTCAATCTGAAACAGTTCGATCATACAATAATTGGGTCAGATAACAAAAGAGAGTTCTTAGATTGGCCATAAGGGCATAATCACATTGTTCTAGGGTATTGTACATACGTAGGTGTCCATGTAGTCCATGTGCAGACATGTGCTCACTAAGTCCATAATTGTCCTAGAGCATTAAGTGCCCCTTGTAATGTCCAGGCCAGTTCTACTGAACCCCTGAGCGTGAGACTGTCCAGTCTGGGCATAGCTGCACAGACATTCCATCTTAACATGGAGGTCTTCCATTGGATGAAGAAGAAGTTGGACCTTAGGATCCAAAGTTGGTCAATAAACACTGGGTGTGTTACCCATTACCATTTTAACTTCCACACAACTAATGTCTTGACTGCCCACAGTCCATTACTAGGGTGCATGAAATACACACTAGTCCTTTATGCACCAAGGCCAAGGTCAGCTCACTCAATGTTCACATTTGCAGAACTGCTTTCTGCATTGCCCTATGTCAAGCTTGCTTACCTCATGTTCTCTTCCCCATCTTTTGTCTTGCCAGTTGAGCCTTGCAAGATTCTCAGACAAATGAAGAGCCAAGACTTGCAGTTGTGAGGTTGTGGAAGATTGCTTTTGGACAGAACTTCCAAATAGTTAGTGTCAGCAGGGACCTCCTGTAAAGAATGACCTTACCCTGCATCCAGAATGCACCTGCCCATGATGTTTGAGAACATGCTGACATGCCCACTTTCACCTTCCCATTCACCTTCTCTTCTCTGTCGACATATCTCTGCTGGTGTCTCTTTCTCTCATCTTTCGTCCCTGGCTCCTGATCCTGTCTCCTCATCTCAGCCTCTGCGTCCACTACAGCCCCTCTTGTATTGGCTTGTGTGTCAAATGTGAGCCCTCATCTCATTCCATCCTCGTCGCAGCACCTGTACAAATGGGCTCTCTCTCCCTTGAGTTCAGAACTTGCCCCTCCCTTCCACCTTGCTTTCACCCTCACCACCTCATCCCATGCATGTCCTCGCACAGCACCACCCAAGTCCTGTGCCACCCATCGTGGGCTAACACGATTGGAGTAGAAGAATCTTTGTTCTTAGCTATTGCACAGCCCATGCGCCCCCACCTTGTCTGTCTCTTTGAGTTTACCTTTCATCTATTATACCTCCTTTCACTTCCCTTCCATGCCACCACTTCGTCTGACATGTTTTCGATACGACCCTTGTAGGCTTGAACTAAAGGTATATAAAAAACCTGTTTTCCCTTACTGCTAATACAGGATTCCTTGAGTGCACTTAGCACCGCCCTCACATTTCTTGTCTGATCTCACAGAACATGTCCGTGCCCTGCATCTGCCTCAAGCCTTCCCCTTTCCCCCTTTCCCCTTTTGCTTATCCTTTCTCTCCCCCTTCTTTACAGGTCTTTGGCTTCCCCTCAGACAACAACGCATCACTCGCATGCCATTCACTTGCACTGGGGGGGGGGGGGCTACTACATATGTCTTTCTGGCAATTACTTAGAAATAGCACTAGGTAACAAGGGTGACTGTTGAAAAAATGATACAGTACTAGCAGGCAACCAGATTATGTGTGACAAGTGTACAACAAAATGCAACAAGTCAAATTTGGCAAAAAATGTTCAACTGTGAAGCCCATCATTCATTGATGTAAAAAACTCACCTTTTCTTTTCCCTCTCACTGCACCTCAACCTCTACAATGATAACCAGAGCTACCAAGCAAATAGCATCCAGGGAGGGTGGTAATTAACACTGGCAGGGTCATCATCCAAGGGAGGTAGTCCAAGCAGAGCATACCTCTAGAGCTGCAGAAAAAGAAAAATTGCAGCCACAGAGAAAGAAGGTATTGATGAAGTTGCCAGGATTGAAAATGACATAGGAAGAAAAAGGGCCTCACTCATCAGCAAAGGAACAAGGTCACCATCCCAAGGGCAAAGAGCAAGGAAACCAAGAGCCACAACTCCCATCGATCAAGGTAAACTATTGCCTCTAAACAAATGAAAGCTCACATTGACCTCCTAGGCTACTCAGACTCAGATGGTGATTACACTGTTGAAGTTGAGCAACTTGAGCCACAGCCAGAGGCCAGAAGAAGAAGCCCTCAGGTTAGAACAGTCTGCTGTGAGTGGCATAACAGAAGGTGAGTTACACCTCCTTTGCCAAGAGACGTCAGTTGATAAATCATTAATATTACTAGCCACTGAGCTGTGCCATTCAGTTCTTAGAAAGTCTTAACAATGAGATGAATGGGAGCCACAGGCAGGTGCCACAGCTAGTCTCAGTCAAGTGAGTTGGAAGAAGATATGGACCTAGAGGATGAGGAGCTGACACAGTAATCAAAAAGAGGGTAAGAAACAGAAGGCAGGAGTTGGTATGAGAGATGTATCAATAAGGCTGCAGGGACTGACTCAAAGAGACATCAGTCTCAATCTGGAGGTCCAGAAGGAAGGCTGGATCTGACAGCAAGTAGGTGCAAGGTAAGGCATTGCCTTGTTTCTGGCATCATTGTTAACTTGATGAGAATCCTTTTTAGGCCTACCCCAAGGAAAGCACGAAGACCAAGGGTCTGAAGTGCTTCTGGCCTTGTTCCAGGCTGGAAGAAGATCATTAATGTCACATCTCAGCCTCTGGCACCACACGTACTTCTGCCAAGTAACTGTACCATTTCTGCCCACCATCTAGCATGGTGTCCCATCCACTGCATTCTCACCATGCTGCCTTTACGCCATGTCTATTCACTGAGCTAACTCTTCTGCCCCATCTGCCACTGACTGGTGTGATGAGCCTGGGCCTAGTGTAGGGCCTAATGACAGACCTGCTTTTACATATGGAGGTCTTCCATGATGAAGAAGAAGTTAGACCTAGGATCCAAAGTTGGTAATAAACACAGGTGTGTTACCCATTACCATTCTAACTTTCACACAACTAATGTCTTGACTGCCCACAGTCCATTACTAGGGTGCATAAAATACACACAGTCCTTTACGCACCAAGGCCAAGGTCAGCCAGCAGGCTGATTCAAATGCAGGGCATCATTGAGTCAAGAATTCCAATCTTCCACCTCACACCATTGGCACTTCACAAAAGATGTTCTCCCACTTGCATTTGAGGTGACAGGTACTCTTCACCCCTGGGAATACCCTAGCATGAGCAAATCATTGCTATCTGGAACCTGGTCTTTGAAAATGACCATCCCATTGTCAGAGGATGTCAAGGGGGAGCTTTTTTTGGCTGTAAAGGGTCTGGTATTATACTGCTTACTGTTTACTTGTCATGTCATTCACTATCATTTGCCCAGGTCAAGTAGGGTATCTCAACTTGGCTTCACAAATTTGCTATTGCTGCTAATGGGGCCCTGGTTGCTGAGTTTGAACAACAGGACATATCCACAATTGAGGAGAAAGTCAAATTTGTCCAGTTTCTCCTTGGGGACATGGATAATATCTCAAGCAAGCACCCCATTCCTCTGGAAGACAGTATATGATCTTCATGAGAACTCAGACTCAGCAAAACCCCATAGATTTCAGGTTTATTACACATCTGTGGTGGCTCACTAACCTCATATTTCTTAGGGGTTATTTCAAGGACACCTGGTCGCACAAACATTTCTTCAGCATATCTTAGCAACTGCAAACATT
>WTXH01000060.1:0-166396 GCA_022376555.1 Russula compacta | reverse complement strand
AGGTTTCTGAACTGAGCTATATATCCATCTAGGTCTCCTTGTTTCATTCTGAGTTGTTGAAGCATAGTGGTGGCTTTGGTAACTTTGTGGATATCGGTGAAAGCAGCTGTAAAAGCTGTTTCAAATTCAGCCCAGTGGACTTCGTCTTGCATAGGTACATTGTTGGTGTGGAGCTGATTACTGAGGTGATCAACTCGTTGGTAGACCCAATCATCGACTAGGGGTCCTCTGATGTAGGACAAGGCTAAGGCTGCTCGCTTGTATGGGATGTTCATTGTTTCATTGTCTTCATTGAGCAGCCTGTAGAGTTTGAACTCTTTCAGGAACTTGTCGCTTCGACTTCTGTCTCCTGTGTATATGTCTGGTGGTGTGCCATTCCACTTGCCATTGCCTGGTGGATGGGCGCTTGTGCTCCCGCTTGTTGTGGACCTGGGGGTGGTCCCCTGCGGGTGGTTGAGGTTGTTGAGGTTGTTGGGGTGGTACGTTGGCCA
The DNA here is from genome assembly GCA_022376555.1 of Russula compacta. Taxonomy (NCBI): domain Eukaryota; kingdom Fungi; phylum Basidiomycota; class Agaricomycetes; order Russulales; family Russulaceae; genus Russula; species Russula compacta. The sequence continues at coordinate 165,905 of WTXH01000060.1, read as the reverse complement.
TAAAGACTTGTATGGGCGGTTGCGGCGGTGGTGGGTCTGGTTGTTGGTCTGCTGGGGTGATCTGGATTTGTGGCCGATGTGATAGATGGCTAGAAGGTTAACTTGTTCTTCTAGGTGTTCAACGTCTTCTGGGAGGGTGGTTCTTGTTCTGGGGGTTGTGGAGCTTCATTTGCTCGTGGTGTGCTGGAGTTACTTCGTGGTATGTAGGGGGGTCGGCTTCTTCTGGTGTGTGAGGTCTGTCTTCAGATCCTTCGCTGGCTGTATGTTCGGTTCCGTTTCCTTCTTCAGAGGAATCGTGTGCTTCACTTCTTGGTTCTCTAGGGGAGTGGAGGTCAGTGGAATGTGTGCGAGGGGTGTGTGTTTCTGGTGCTGTGGCTCCTAGTTCTGCTGGAGCTACTGCAGGGGTTATGTGACTCGCTGGGCTTGGTAATTGGGGTGGTAGGGATCGTCTACTGGTGGGTATCCGGTTCCTGCTCCTCCGTGTTCAATTCGGTCTTGGTCGTATGCCCAAAGAACACCGGTTTCGTCTCTGGTAAGGGTGTACCAGTATCCGCTGATGAATTCAACTGGGTATCTTCTGATTGCACTAGTATTTTCGCTGGGGAGTCAAGGGTGTATCCTCGATATGTTCCTTGGACTGTCCAGTAGATGTTTGGTCCTGTGATGTACTCTGGGAGATTTGGTTCTGTTCTTCGTTCGATGCGAACCCTTGTGCTTCCTTCCCAAGCCTTTGGGTAGACAAGTGGTTCTCTTCGGAATTCTTCCGTGTTGACTGATAAGCTTGGTCTAATGTCACGCTGGACAGAGCGTGGCGGTTCTGTCGATGTTTCTGTCTGGCAGCCTCCTTGGCTGTTGTTCTATTGCTATGAGGGGTAGGGCGTCTGGCCTGTCTCTGTCTTTCTGTTGTAAGTGTAGGATGATATCTGCGTCGGTGACCGTCGTCTTGGTCGTCTTCTGTGGAGTTCTAACGCCTTGTTAGAACGGCTGTGGGTAGTGGCGGTGCTGGCTGCTGTCGTTCCCTATCTCCTGAAGGAGGAAGGGGATCTAGATGTGAAGGAGTCGATTTGGATACTCAAGACGAGTGTCCAAAGGAAGGGATGTCTGGAGTGCTGATACGCCTTGTATTGCACTTAGTTCTTGGTATGCCACTAAGGTCATGAATGGAAGGAGCTGCTCCTTCCTGTTGGGGTTCTGGTGCAGATAGGGTGTTCTATAGAGCACTGAGAGGTCCATTACTCAGTGACCTTCATCTGTTTGAAGCGAAGAAAGGCAACGCCTTTCTGAGCGCTTAACGTATGTGTCGGAGTTCGAAGAGTTCCCAATCGGGACTCGGTTTACTATATATGGTAGATTAAGTGAAACGCGTCACTAAGTCGCTTAGCAGACCCTAAGGTACGTTCTAGGGCGCAAGTGGGAGGGAAAAGGGGCTGGGAAGCTTCGGATCACTCGGAGGATTGCTCTGAGAATGTCTAGGATTCACAAGAGACCAAGCTTAAGGCTTTGGTCCCCTTCTATGAGTGTATTTATACACAAGTATTTAGGTGGAGTCATCGGCAGTCTATGACGCGTTTCAGCAGCAGTAAGGCCACGAAACTCATCGGCATATTAGTGTAAGTAATCTAGTAATGAGCCGAGGCAACACAACAGCAGAAGGGATCGGCAGGAGTGTAATAGCGGTATGGTAAGGTAAGGAGGGGGAGTGGTGACGACTCCAGCCAAGCTGTGGGAAATATGTACATATAAGGCAAGTATATTAGTAAGCGTAAGCGTCCCAATAGTCCACCATGACAAGCAACATCAGCTTCAATACCTCATCCGTTGGAAGGGTTACTCAGCCTCTGATGACATCTGGGAACCTGCTGACCAAGTGCATGCCCCTGCCTTAGTAAAGCGATACCACCAACAACAACCATTGAATGAAAAGATCGAGTACAAAGGGAACAAACGCAATACATGGGTCAGATCAACCACCTCTCATTCTTTCGCCCATCCGCAACACAGAACAGCATGTCTTTGCCCCTCTCCATCCCTTCATACATCACAGCAAGTCCCAGCAGATGTGAGGAACCCCTGCCAATCCCACCACCAACATGAACAGCCACCGGCAAGCAACCTGAATTGCTTGTTGTCCCAATGGAAGTGGTGGCCTCATCAACCAAATTCAGTGAGTTCCAGCTCTCTCCCAGAACCGTCCATGCTGCTCTCGAAGGGAACAGCCCCACCAAAGAACAACTCACCCTCATCACCCAAGGACTGGCAAGTGTTGTGCACAAAAATGAAGAAGTATCGCGACACAACAAAGAACAACTCGCAATACTCAAAGGACGATCCGATGCTCTGGCAGAGTGTGAGGTGAATGTGGCTTGCCTGGAAGCTACCTACAAGCATTGGAGGGATGATCAGCTCACAGCCAACAAGGAAGATCTGGGGGACCCAAAGGGTATGAAGAGAACAAAGGGCAAGTGCCCGATTTCTTCATTCCAGTCACTGATGGAGCTTACACCATGCACACGCTTGTGGCATACATCAAACATGAGGGGCAGTACTGCCTTGGCACCTCTGGAAAAGGGGAGGCCATCTATCACCATGAACTCTTTGCCCCCAATCGCACAACAATCAATGAATGTCACCACCAAGGGTTTGACAGCAACAATAGACACACTAAGTCGATAAGCTAGGACTCGAAGTGTCCTAGAAGACTTATAGAGAGGAAGTCAATGTGCAAGTCGATGTCGATACCCGGGTTACTGCTTGCTGAGCTCCGACTCAGTAGCCACCTGCAATGAAGTAGAACACTGCTTGTATTGAGACAAGAGACTCAACTTGCCTCTACCAGGTGTAATGAGTCCCCTATATATAGTACATAGTACTTGAGGGCAGGCCTAGGGCCTGAAGGGGGCAGTGCTACCTATTTATATGTGAAACGCGACCAAGACAATAACAGCCAATGGCACAAGGAGCTCACACAAGAATCACAAGCTGATGTACATGAAATGGGGCATGAACATGAAATGGGGTCAGAGTCCTCTAGTTGGCTGGTTCCGCAACTTACAGGGGTGCGATGGTGTTGAACCATCACCCCAGGCCAGTTACAATGAAGAAGGGGAATACCCTCACTGGTTTTTTGATGCTCTCGCCAACCCCATCACCTATGATGCCATGCAACGTCATGCCTCAGAGCCAGGAGAGGATTGGGGGACTGCTGCTGAGTTCCAGCAGTATCATGAGATGGTCACTGACCTCACAGGATGTCATGGTGGACTATTGGGACGCTCACGCTTACTAATATACTTACCTTATATGTACATATTTCCCACAGCTCGGCTGGAGTCGTCACCACTTCCCCCTCCTTACATTACCCTACCGCTATTACACTCCTGCCGATCCCTTCTGCTGTTGTGTTGCCTCGGCTCATTACTAGGTTACTTACACTAATATGCCGACGAGTTTCGTGGCCTTACTGCCGCTGAAACGCGTCATAGACTGCCGATGACTCCGCCTAGATACTTGTGTATAAATACGCTCATAGAAGGGGACCAAAGCCTTAAGCTTGGTCTCTTGTGAATCCTAGACATTCTCAGAGCAACCCTCCGAGTGATCCGAAGCTTCCCAGCCCCTTTTCCCTCCCACTTGCGCCCTAGAACGTACCCTAGGGTCTGCTAAGCGACTTAGTGACGCGTTTCACTTAATCTACCATATATAGTAAACCGAGTCCCGATTGGGAACTCTTCGAACTCCGACACATACGTTAAGCGCTCAGAAAGGCGTTGCCTTTCTTCGCTTCAGACAGACGAAGGTCACTGAGTAACGGACCTCTCAGTGCTCTATAGAACGACCCTATCTGCACCAGAATCCCCAGCAGGAAGGAGCAGCTCCTTCCATTCACGACCTTAGTGGCATACCAACGAACTAAGTGCAATACAAGGCGTATCAGCACTCCAGACATCCCTTCCTTTGGACACTCATCTTGAGTATCCAAATCGACTCCTTCGCATCTAGATCCCCTTCCTCCTTCAGGAGATAGGGAACGACAGCAGCCAGCACCGCCACTACCCACAACCGTTCTAACAAGGCGTTAGAACTCCACAGAAGACGACCAAGACGACGGTCACCGACGCAGATATCATCCTACACTTACAACAGAAGGACAGAGACAGGCCAGATGCCCTACCCCTCATAGCAACAGAACGAACAGCCAAGGAGGCTGCCCGACAGAAACATCGACAGAACCGCCACGCTCCGTCCAGCGTGACACAGGACTCCACATCGAGATTAGGGAGCTGCAAAGCTGTCTCGACTCCCTTCAATACCAAGAACAAAGCCGTCACCATCTCATTGCCTCCCACAAATACGAGAGCCACACCCTCTTCCACAAGCTGCAAGATGAGCCCCTCCTCAAGGGGGACAAGAGTCGTAAGTTCTCATCCATCCCAAATAGCTCATGCCACAGTGCGGCTCATTTCTGAACCAAGGGTAATGTCACAGAGCGGCTTGCACAAGGGCAAGAGAACCACTGATGGCATGTGAGGGCTGCATTTGACCCCCAGGTGTGGTAGGCCTGTCTGGGCCTGGGGTTGGTAATACAGGTTGGACTTGTAGTCAGCATGTATGTCAGGGCTTTGTCATTCCTCAGTCAGCAAAGTAGTCAGCCGTATTGCTGGAACATGGCCAGATAGTAGCAGTAGTCAGCATGTACCAGTAGTATTTGTACGCATGCACATGCAGAGACGAGACTCTAAGTTGAGTCTCCTTGTCCAATAGGAGTAGTGGCTATCATTCTATTGTCTCTAGGAGAAGCCGTGGCTTGTTTTGCTCTCCTGAGCTTTCTGTGCTTTATTCTCTGTGTACCACAGGTTGCTGGTACCCCGAACGTCCAGTCAAGTTCTAGTATGATCAATGAGTCGCTTGGTAGCAACAGCAGCTATTTCCCACCAGCAGTAGTGGGCACATCAGCTGAGTCTTCAGCAATCTCTCTCAGAATGTGAGGCACCGACAACGTCTAAGTGTCACTGCTCGCACTGGTGACAAGCGTCCCAACTGTCCACCATAACATAAGATGCTACAGAGTCATCATGCTCCCACTGCTCAATGGCACTGAGCTCATCTTCTGTAGGGGCTTCCATGTCCTGGACCTTAGGACAAGGCTTCAGGCCAGCAAAGTATCCCCACTGCCAAGTGACTTGCATGGCATCCTTGAAGCACATCACAAAGATGGCCCAATTGGAGCCATTGAGCTCCAGCTAAGGGATGTTGGCTGGGAGCTGTTCAATGGTGGCAGGTGGCACAGACATGGGAACAGTGAGGGCAGAGGAGGAGACAGGGGTAGACAAGGATGGAGCAGCTGATGAAGTGGGCTGGGCAGGGCCCATAACCTGATGCAAATCTTAGGATTAAGTGAGAGATCATGGATGCACACATATGTTGTCTGTAGGACAATGGTTGTACTCAGTGTCATGTGTATGGCATGATAACTGAGGTGACAGTAGTTCTACTGAGCTACTATTTATCTACAACACAGGCTCTTGGCCCAAAGTTTCTGAAACATTGTAACTAATTGTCCTAGTTCTAGCGATATGAGAGTGTATGTAGTACTGTCTGTAGGTAGCTAAAAACTGCCATACTCTAATACTACGCATATGAGTCTTGTGTCCACGGGTACTTATCTACACGAGTCCGATCACTCGATCATTCCACCCCAAGCCGCCACTCCGACACTCCGACCCGAGGACGTCCCGATCCGAGGCGATTTCAACATCTCTTCCTGCAGTAGATTTGTGCATTGTGCAGTACACATGTCACCAGATCAACAGCATCATCATGTCGTGTTGCAGAAATCTCCCCACTACTGGCAGGAAGGATAACGGAGCCTACTTATAACCACTCGTTGTGCATATGGTCATTTACTCTTCCATTCCTTGTTCAGCCCATCATTTGATCCGTACTATGGCGAAACGCATGAGACTCCCCATGTAAAGATATCATATTTTGTGTTACAACATGAGGAAAGGCTAATGCAGGACATGAGATAATTACAATACATGTATTTTAAAACGCTGCCACTAGCTAATGACCACTGTTGAGAGCGGATAATGATTTCAAGGGCCTCTGTCAAATATCTACAACACAGCCACCTTGGGCCATAGGTACTGCGATCCCGCCTGCAACTCCCTTCTAAGAAACTTCATAAAGCATTGTAAAGTCTTGAGAGCGCTCACCAGTTGAACGCACATGGCCCCTAATTTATGACCTACAAGGACGGCCTCATCTACAGATTTACCAGAAACAAGTGCACCCAGGAAACCACCTGCAAATGCATCCCCGGCGCCGTTGGTGTCGACAATCTGTCTGTCATCCAGGCGGTCAACCGGGAAATTTTTCGGCTTGTCCGGATCCGCTGCCGTAACGACGACGGTTGGGTTGGGGCCCTGGGTAACAATGACCGTGCGAGGCCGCGAAGAGTTTGACTTGGGAAGCATCGCGATCGATTTAGCGATGGCGGGGATATCACCCGTATCGGGGAGTCCAGCGACGTTCGCCCAGGCTGCAGCCTCGCTCTCGTTGCCGATGACAAAGTCGCAGTGAGGGAAGACCTGCTCGAGTTGGACCTTGAAGAATTGCGGGATGAAAGGAGCATTGAGATTTATGGCGAAAACCTGGCCCCGACCCAGGCCCGGGAGAGAGGGAGGAAGGTGTGTGGCGGTGAAAAAGACAAAACGAGAGAATCACGCAACCTTTCCGTTGTCTGATGCATTCTTGGCGACCTCGAGGGTGGACTCGAGGCCGTGGGTGAGGAAATAGCCATCGACGTAAAAGAACTTCGCGCCATCGATCAAGCGCGCGACGCGCGGGGTAGCCAGGTGGGCTTTGTCGAACTTTTCTGCGGCCCGGAGGGCGACGACGAAGGACCTGAAGGGGAAGCAGGAGTGTTCGATGTTCAAAGTAGCTTGTGAGGTGGATAGATCGGCGTACCTGTCATGACCCTGACTGGTGATAATGACGGCACACACTCCCGTCTGCCCACCCTCCTTGACGAGATACGCTTCGGCGAGACCCTCCCTTCTGTTTGCTTCCCTGAGTTGTTCGGCAAAGTCGTCATCGCCTACGCAACCGGTGTAGACGACTGAATTAGGGGGCAGCACGTACTGAGAGAGAGAGAGACTAAGCGATAAGAATGGCGAAACATGATGAGGACATACAGCCGCACCGCGTGCGGCATTCTGAGAGGCGCCACCGGCGAGATAGACCACCTTCTGCTCCTTAACAATCTCGTCGTATCTTTCCTCGGAGGAAATCCAAATGGGCGTTAGGAGATTGGTAGAATGTGGTAAATGAGAGAAAAAAAAACCCCCACATTGGTAGATGTTTCTCTTCTGCGAGGATCAAGTCGTTTGCGTTGAGATTGTACTTTTCGAAGAGTTTCTCTCCGTTTGTGAGTTGGATGTCTAGGAGAGGATTTCCCATACAAACGAGGGCATATTCGTGTCCCTGCTCGCTGGAAGCATCAGACATCGTTGATCGTGTGCACGAGACGTCACTCCTTCGGCCCCCGCTCACAGGCAAGGCAGGATGGATTGTCTGTTGTGCCGTCCTTCAAGGCAAGACGACGCTGTATTCATTAATCTAATCCTGGCTAGAACAAAGGCACTGCTGTGTGCGTCCACATGAAAGAGCGCACGGAGCTCAGTCTCGTCGGACGACAGACGTCTCCCATCTTTCGCAGCGCAGGAAAGTTCATACAGTACATCAATACACTCCCCAACACACCCTTGATCATCAGCGTGTGCTTTGAGCGTTGAGCGTTGGCCGTGCGCGTCGTATGGGTCAATTAACGATCGATCAACGTCGATCGACTCTTATCCATCCCGCGACGTACCCGCGAACCACCCAGCCGCGCTACACAATCACAGCGACCAACAATGCAGCAGCGGCTCACCCTCCTCTTCCCACCCTCCACATGCGAGGAGCCCCCGCACCTTTCCCCCCAGATGGTCTGATGCCCTCTCACAGAGGGGATGCGTGGAACCCCTAACCCCCGGGTTGGGTAACCTGCGTAAGGTTACCGTACGTAGGTCCTCAAGCCAAGAAGGTCATTAGCAGCCAGCAACCGTCCTCCACCTCCCAGGAACGTGGCACGCCGAAAACACCTCAATAAAAAAATAAAATATCGACGTACATGTACATACGGTCCTATTGTAACAAGTGCCAAGTATACATGAGCCTAGACCATAGGTCGAGGTGTGTCTGTGGTTCAAAAAGCTCTGAGAACATCCACTTCCTTCTCATTTTTGGTCCTACACAGCCAGACTCTGCTTCTTCGCATCCGGGGCTCCATCTCAGCTTCCATTGTGTCTTGTCCAGTTCGTGGGGCCTTGCTCTCATCGTTGCCACCTTTCCGTGCGGGGAACCAACTGTGCGATCCAAATAATGATGGTCGCTACTTGGGATCATGCACACTTAACCTGCTCCCAATCACCTCCAGGGGCTCGTCTTTTACCCCGAGCCGGTTAACAAGGCACAGAAGGACACGCCCGCATGACCACCGGTCAGCCTTGATCGGCTCTACATCGAGGATTTCTCGACCTCAGGCGTCATCCAAACTTCCATTCTGCATTGGCCGACAACTTCCTCGTCCTCGTCCTTTACTTGTATGGCGATATCAAAGTCGATGATTTTCAAGCTAAAGTCTCGATCGAGAAGAAGGTTGTCGGGCTTGATGTCCCTGTGAGCGATACAAAGCTTGTGAACATGTGCGAGGCCCTCGATGAGGCCCCAGCAGACTTGATCGACCTTGCCATAAAGTGGATTGTTGGAAGAGATCTCGAGGTAATCAGCGACGGTGCTCATTTTGAGTAGAATGATCCACGGCCCAGACTGCGTGTGGAACGAACCGAGCAATGAGATAACGTGTCGGACTTCGGCTGGGCGGCATTAAGAAGTCTGAGGATCTCAAGCTCGCTCCATCGCTTGCGAACATTCTTTGCGATGAGTTTCTCACTCAGGTCCGACGGTCGATACACGGTGAGAATGTGAGGCGGCATCTGGGGGTCGAGCATCAGCGCGGTACATGACTAGGAAAAGGTTGCCACCTTGACAGGCAGCTTCCATACGGCGCCACGAGCACCCACAATGACTTCTAGTTCTACCTCATAGCCGCGTGCTTTGAGCTCTGTCCAATCTGCTACACCAGCATCCGCACTAGCACGAACACTGTCTTCTGTGAAAGAACGTTTCTTCTTGGTCTCTTGAGTGTTCTTGGTGTAAAGGGACTCAATGGTGAACCTCTTGCGATAATCGGAGATCTTGTCTTTGAGTTGCTGAATCTTCGTTCTCGTGTCTTTACCTTCCTCCTCGCCGTCCCCTCTCTGCATGTAAAGAAGGTTATGAAACTGGCGTGCAAACTCAACGCGGCCAACCGAGGTGTTCAACGAAAAAGATCTTTCTAAATAAACCTATGACTGCTCAGTCAACGAGCTCGCTAACATATACAAAAAAGCATGACGTACCGCTGGGTCATTCTTCTCCACTTGAATGTGTCTAAGAATGTGTTCGCAAAACGAACAACAGCGACCCCCACTAAAAGCATCCGGATGAGATCTTGAAGCCATTCTCTCTCCTCAGTGAAATTAATCTCAACGATCAGCTAGGGAAGTGTTGACTTCAGATCAGAAAATCGCTAGAAGGTCTATACAAGCGGAGTTGTGCCTTGGCGAAAACTCGAACGGCTTCACGTTTGAAGACAAGACTGAAAGGCCACGGAGTGTTGTCTCTGTAGAGATGACGCTAAATCACAATCGAGGGCAGATGAAAGCGAGTACGTACAGCTGAGCGGTGGTCATTCCATCCACCAGAATTTGAAGCACGAGCTTGCAGAAGAAGATCGTGTTCGCCAAACCTTCTTTTAAGGGGTGTCCGACAGCCCCTTGCCAAAGATTTTCCCACTTCCAATTCGCAATATCCATAACATGCAGCACCTCGAGAAATTCGGCATAGCGCCATGGCTATCCCTTGTGAAATTTGCTCTCAACAGTCGAAACCTCGGATGACCCCCCCTCAACGGTTGAGTCTTCATGAGACCCAAAATATGCAGCCTGAGCTTGGGGGTCCCATATACGTTCAAACACGGGACGCGCCTACAAATTCGACTCATCCAGAATAGAAAAAAAGTAGAGGATAAGTCAAGGAAACAGCGCACATCAGGGGTCAGAATCAAGCTTCGCTTCAAACCCTGCGACGAAGTCTGGGACCGATGTCGCTAGCCGTACACCATTCAGTTCAATATAGGACATTCGGAACTCTCCCCACTTGTCCACTTTGATGAAAATTTCGCTGTACTTTTTGAGAAGGTCTGAGCTGAGCATGCGTCTATCTTTAGAATCGTGTCGTCAGCAGTGCCACCAGTCGATTCATTTAAGATCTCGGTCCAATACCAACAGCACATTACAACATACCTCTGGATAGGAAAGGCCTGACAAAATGAATGCTACTTAAAAAGAGAACCAGAAAGAATAATTCTCTACTCACTGGATGTCTCCACAAAAATATGTATGCAATGATTAGGGGTTGGACTTTGCCACACAGCAGAAAATGGACGCCATTCGTCATCAATCGTGTCGTGCACGAGTGACATCTTTGTGTGATGGGAAATGAGCATTGATCTGTAAGCCGGGTCGTTAGCCGCACAAATGTTTACGTAGAGATCTTGATGTCTCTCACCTTCAAGAGGATCAAATCCATGAGGTGGAGACCACGTCTCCGAATACCATTTTCACACTCCTTATAGATCTCTTTCCTCAGGCCATGGATAGATGCGGTAGGTGAAACGGAGATAGCGAATATAGTCTTATCTCCTGCAAGATAACACCACAACCGATAGTTGGCCATTCCGTGTTTTCCCAGGTTGGAAGGTTGTTGCCAGGGGAGGAGAGTCAGGTACAGTAACCGGAAAAGTGCTGCGTTACATTCCCACACCCTATGTGCCACTTCCGAGGTCGTAGATATCTCTCCTCTGAATTTTCTCTTTGGCCAGACTGCTTGTTCCGAGTCAGTGCTGTGGAGGTGAATGACCCACATCATGCATGCGCATGGTAGTTGAGCGCTGAAAACAGAAAACATTCGATATCACATATCCATGCTAACTATAGGCTACGTTTTTAAAGTCCCGTGTGAACACCATACATCCTCTCACAGATTCAACCATGGCTCTTTGGCGGCGAGGACTCCAATATCCAAGTTCTGAAGGATCCAAAGAATAGATGGTTTTGATCCACATGGATGTCTAGCTAGACATACACTGATGGTTTATCCGTTGCAAACCGGTATAAATGACGAGCGCAAATAGGTGTCAACACGACTCGGAACCTAATGGAATACAGTAGAGATATATAAATAGTTGTTGCCGATGAAAGAGGCACCCGAGGCAATATAAAAGCACTGAAAGAATGAATGACACGACTGGTCTAACCAAATGAGTGGGAGTATCCAAGAAAAACCAAATCCGAGGAATGACGAGAAGGAGCGAACCAAAGTCGAAATGCACGAGTTTTTATACTGGATGAGGAAGGGGGGGTGGAAGGAATCAACGTTGTGTCTCAATATCTAGAGCACGCCACCAGCAAGGGCAGCGATATCTCCTACTGTAGGTGGAAACTGCTGAGGGAGAAGACAAACAGTATTGCGGCATACACGGCAGGAGAGGTAGAAGTGGAATTGGAACTAGATGATGGGCCCAAATGCAGGAAATTTTGGACAGCGATCACGAGCACGTTAGCCAACTGGTCCGCCGATGACCGGAATGACTAGTCGGAACCAGTGCTGGTGCTGTTTCCGGAGGGAGGTGGAACCTGAGGCGGAATGAGTAAGGCTCAAAAGATAAAGCAAAGCGAAAGTCCTCACCATCGCCTTCCACGGCATACTCTGACACTGGCGCTTTTCAACTACCCAGCCAATTTGATATGGAGTTGGACCAGCGTAGGTAACGGGTGACTCTGGTTCAGAAAAAAAAGTCAGCTCAATCCATTGGTAAGAAAATACTGCCTCCTCACGAGAGAGCAGAGCTAGGCCGATAGCCAGAAGCGAAAAGACAGTGGTGAAGCGCATGTCAGTGGCGGAAGTGATGTGAGTGGTTTGACGAAAAAGTTACTGATGAAGTTCTATGGGTGACGACCAATCTTGTATAGGCAAAAGGCGTTGGAGAGACTCTTACCACGACAACAGTATCCACTGCAGGCATATTCAAATCTATCCTGGTCGGATGCTCAAACTGAATTGAACTGGATGGTAAAATGCCCGCAAGACTTCAAGAGACTGTAAACTAGCGACCGAATTTGGAAACTAGAAAGAGCGGGTTCATTCACCAAGAAAATTTGATACCTTAATGTGAACTGTGCCACCAAGCAAAGAGGCGAGAAGTAATGTGGCATCGCCTGCAGAGCTGGAAAAGAATGTTCCTTTATTCGAGCCGAGCCCGAGCGACAAGGGTCAGTTACAAGATATCGAGAGAGTATGCTTCAAGACGGTCTTTGAAGAATACTCTCGGTATCTTGTGCCAGTCGGAGACTAGTCAGTGCGGAGACTACTGTGGTCAGTGCAGTCACAAAAGTCGGACGACCATGGAGGTCTGTGACCGCAACTGCTCTGCCATGGTCGCTGATGTAAGCAGGTACAAAATACATTAAGGTGAGTTCAAGTACCATCAACGAGTCCGTTGCTTCATGTCAGAGTCATAGTGTTGTGCCGGTCAGTGACTAGTCATCAAAGTCATCAAATGTCGCTGACCAAGGCTCTCCACAGATGCGGAGTTGGCACAGATTGCGAGAGTTCAGCATGCCAACTGCTGCAAAGGCGATCGTGGCTTCCCAGGAATCTTTAGCCCATCATAGCACTCAATCCGATCAACGCCTTGGCCCTATTCGCATTGTGCTCTGAGTTAGACGATCGAGTGAGCGGCAAGGTTTCATCTTACTTACCTGCCCCACAGCTTCTTGCGCCGTGGATCGAGGGTCGGGAGGTGGAAGAGTGGCGGCGAGAGCCTGAAGGAGAAAAGGGTATCTTGACAGCGGGACGTAGTGTGATTCGCTCGCGGTTATCTTGCACCGGGTAGTTGAGAGGGAGTTGGAGGAAGCGAAAGATGCGGTGGACGACAGGCGAAGGAGACGGTGGGCACAGGGCGGTGAGGGGTTGAAGACGAGACTGCTAGTGAGTTGGTCGCGTACGCTCCGACGCGGCTGATCCGTCCTGATCCGAGCGTAGGTCTGGGACATACCTTACAATGAAGTCCATGGCGACGACAGACCGGTTGAAACTCCTGGGAGGCGCCCAAAGCCAAGAATCTTTGGTGCATGTCCACGTTCGACACAAAATGCATGCAATTCGATTGAATATCGACGCGTGAACTTCACCAGGATCAGCTTCTTGTCCAAAGTTTTCGGCAACGTACAGGAGGCAATAGTCTTGTGTGTCGGGAAATTTGCGATCTGCGTGTTCGATCGTGGGGGGTGCGCTGATGAAGTGCGTCGCATCTTCATCTATACGATGCAATAGCTCCAATGCGCCAGAAAATGCGGTATAGAGACTCCTGTCTCCACCTTCGCATGCAGATGCGATGCATGACAAAGAGTAGGGGTGAGGCTGACCGTGCGCCACTGGTGAAGAAAAATAATGGCGAAATGGCGTAGAACGTGACACTGTGGCCTGAAATGGTGTACACACGTCGGACTCGTCTGAACACGCAGAAATATTCAACTTACTGACAACAGTAATGCCAAGGCATGGCACCCTCCAAGCATTAAACACCTTTCAGCCACGTTCCATTGCTCGCTTGTGCGAATGCGCGACGCGGGCTGTGAGTTCGACCATAGGCATTGAACTAGAGTCAACGAGCTCGTTTCCAAATTCTACGATGCAGCTTCGTGTGGTCCACCATAGTGACCACGTGTGAGGACAGAACCAATGGCGGACGTCGTAAGCTCGCCATAACAACCAAGGGACAAAATATGGTTTTAAAGTACGTTGCCCCTTAACCGTCCTGTCGGTCTCGTCGAGCATCGACAGCCATTTCCAGGTCCTGCCGCTTCTCATCCAGGTCAGATATATCCTCCTGTCGAGTGAAGGTAACCGAAGCCGTCGTACAGGAGGGAAGCAGGAGGAACAGAATCTAGCTCAGGCCGGTTCGTCCAAGGTCCTTTCAGTCGGTCATTGTTGCAATGATTTGTCCTTTCCCAGGCTGCCCATCTGAGAAAGGAGCAGTTTTAACAAGCGTAAAATCCAGGACAGAACCCAAGTCGTCGACAGCATGGGGTTGCTAGCTAAGGACTGCTGCTGACGAAATAAATGTCGTTCGGATGGGAAATCAAAATTCTCTGCTCACAGTGTATCCTCACAAAAAGATGAAGAATATCGCCCAGTTTCCGCTGTGAGGCCAAGCTCTAGCAATCGTGTCACGGGTCTCGGGCTGGTATTCGCCAGTGGAAAGGAAATTATGATGAGAGATGCAGGTCAGGTCCTTAGCTACATCAATGGTCAATTGAGCTCCTGATATGTCTCACCTTCATAAGAATGAGATCCGCCAGAGCTGAGACGATGAAGACGAAGGTATGCCTTGCATTCCTTATACTGTAGATCTCTTCCTTTAGGGCATAATCAGAAGGCAAGACGAAGACAGAGTATATGTTCCTATCTCTTTCAAGAAGACAGACACCACAACTCATAGTGATCCATCCATTTTTTGTTTTCCGAGGTTCGAAAGTCGTTGGTGTTACGTCAAGTTGGCTTGAACGGAACTAACCGGTCGGGCTGTCAAAATGCTTATCAGACAAACTGATTAAGATATCTCGCTGTAGGTTATTGTGAGGTGACACTATCAGCGCCATGCCCACAGTTAGTACAGTAACTCTTTATGACGGGCAGCGGCAATGCTCAACATACCGGAGATAAGGAGCCGAGGGGGGCGAGGAAGATTACCTAGTTCGCAGAGTGGAAACGAAGGACTTCAGGATCGGGTTTGGCAAAAGTGTACTATACTGTTGGACTGATCATGTACGTCGTACAGTAGCTACCAGCCCACCCCTCGCAGTCGCAGGCTCATCAGAGACACAACATGAAACAAGTCGCAATCCGGGGCCAGGGCCCCCCCATATTGGGCAAACCAATCATATCTCCATTCCTTCCTCGCGCGGCGGTAGCGGTCCTTCCTCGTGCGAAGAAGCGCCGTTCCGTCGCCGCTCTTCCGTCTCACCACCGCCATTTGCCGGCCCCGACCGCGTAACTACATCTTCCTCGGCTACTAGATAAAAACGCGATCACCATCCATATATCAGCGCCATGCTACGATCGTCGCCTCCGCCTCCGCCGCCACCGCCGCCACCATCATCGTCATCAGAGAGATGAGAGGGAAAGAAAAAAAAGGGTAAAGGTCAGGGAGGGGGGGGGGGGAGAAGACGAAACGCACCACCAGGAATGGGAATGCCTCGAGAACGCCCCACGAGATTCTCGGCGTGCCTGCGTATGCCGGCAGCAAATTCGGGATCGGCGAGCGCCGGAACGTCCGCTACCGCTCGCTCGACGAGCGGGAATCTGGTGGCAAAACGGCACCGCGCGAGCACCCCCCGTCGTTACCCAACGTGAACCGTGCGTGCGTGAACCGTCGAGTTGATGACGAAGAAAAGAAAAGCAGAGGTGAAAAAAAAAATGGGAGAGAGGGGGGGGCCCCGCACACACCGATCGAGTTCCTGGAGTAGCTCTCGGTGAAGGGTATCTGCCGCTTTGAGGTGCAGCTTATCCTCCGCATCGAGACGCGCACGCGCGATGTCGTCCACGCGACCCCAAAATGCCTCCGCTCCGTCCTGAGCAAAGGATATAAGAGAGAAAAGGCAAAACCAATTGGTCGAACTGCGCACTCCGTTTTGGAATTGGGTGAGCAGCTCACGCCGGAGACGATCGAATTCGCCGGATTTTTTAAATCTGGGTTGTCGTTTGATTTATTGGGTTTGGACGAGTCAATTCCTTAGTCATTCGGGAGCAAGTGGAAGTGGATTTACTCTTTGACCAAGGCGTCGGGTGTCTTTATTAGATCTGGCATGCTGGAGTCCGACACTTGGCGGTTGTCTATCTCGTGAAAACTCGCGCTCGCTCTCGCTGCAATCCCGGGGTGTCCGGCCCGATTTACCGAAACTACCGCACCTGTAAGCTAGCCAATAATGCATGGGAGGTGTATTATCTATGCCAATCACACATGACTAGCTAAGGACAGACTAGGAAAAGGATAGTCTAGAATGAGGCCGATCAGCGTACATGAACAAAGTCTATCGTGATGCCCTCTGATATAAGTTAATAATTAAAAGGAATGCGCGAGAGGAATCGAGACCGCACATACCAATGAGACAATTTTCGTAGGGTATGAGTTAACGTTTACTTTCCGCCAGTTGTGCCCATGCCCATCGAGGCCTTGAAGGTGTCATAGATCCACCATTGGAAGCCTGCGCACAAGGCACATATTGGTAATCACGTTCGTAGATCGGATAACGCAAACTTACCGGTAAGGGTACCAATCATAACCACACGTGTGCCGAGACCTTTGGTTGCGAGAGTGCCAAAGCCGACCTCGTTGACAATTGCGCCGAGGCTCTTGCCCTTGTTCTGGGGCTTGCCAAGCTGGGAGACAAGCGAGTCGGCAGGGTGAGAGACTACAGCACAAACAACACCGGAGAGGTAGCCAGAGCCGAATGTGATGCCAAGTTGTGTTGTCTTTCCGTAGGTCTCCTTTGGCTCAGTGAAGACGTGGGTATAGAAGAGTTGGACAATCTTCTCGAAACAGAAGAACTTGGCCATCGTGTATGGAATCTAGGGATGATGAATTAGTGGGATCCGTGATAGTCCAAGGTGAGAGGAGCGCACCTGACGGGACCACAGTGGGACGATAGAGCCGAAGGGGAAGCGGGTCTCAATTTTTGTGCGGCTCATTTCTGCCCAGGCAGCACCGAAGGGAACGGGGAAGGTACCGGCGGGGCTAGTCTGGATTTTGACCTTGGTCATCTCTAGCGGGCAGAGCGCAATGTCGGCGAAAAACTCCGCGCTAGCCGAGCCAGCGAGCCAGATGGCACCCTTGTACTTGTCGGACGCCTCCTGGCCAGCAAGGTTCATGTATGCATCCTTGAAGATCTCGTACAGGCCATATTTGAACATGCCCTGCAGCGAGTACCCAACGAGAGTGGGGCCAAAGCCCTTCCAGACACCCTTGGTGCCTTCCTCCGCAACGATGGTCTTCAGAGCACTGATACTGCCGGTGTATTTTGCAGGATTTACCTAAGAAAGAGGAATGAGCGTGGATTGTCATAAGAGGCAAGTGGTATTCACCTGCATATTGCACTTGGCAACATCGAGTGGGGTGATGCCAGCGTGGGTGAGACCGCATGCAAGAACGCCGCCGAGCATACACTTGGCATAGTAGGAAGTGTCATGGGGGACCGGGCCAAGATGCCTGGGTACGCATCATGAGCGTGGCGCCCCGAGAAAAGAAACGATTCGTGCCAGCTCACCGGGCATCCCACTTTCCGGACGGTGCGAGGTGCGACATGTGCGTGAATTAATTGGGAAAGAGGATAGGTCTACGATAGAAAGATGTCTCTAGCTTGCTTGGATGGCCTGTCCAAGTGCAAGCGATGCAGCAGCGGGAGAGGTGTGGAGGTGGAAGTGGATTGGAGAGGTGAGGGTGAGAGCGCGCTTGTCGGAGGTCAACCAACCAAAAATTGACCTGGCCATGGCACATTCCGAATTCTGCCGCGTAAGGCGGGGCGGGGCGGGGCGGCCAAGAGTGGGTCAGCCCTTTGCTCGGCCTTTCGCCCACATAATCGACTCACACCCACAAGGATTTGGTGGTGGGTACGCAAGAACATGGCTATTCTGTTTTTCGCAGTCTGAAGGCAGAGAGATGGAGGTCCACATGGTCAGTTGATGGCACTTCTCATACGTGTCACACAGAATTGCTAATCATCATTGTGGTCACCCGCCCCTCCTTTGAACACGATGCATTTGATGTTCTATGTTTGGGACAATGCATTGTAGTTTCCATGCCGAGGGACCAGCGCGATAATTACGGGTCGGCTTGCTCTCATCTCGGGCATGGGCGGTGATTACTCTCTATAAAGAGAGTAATTCCGAAAGCAGAATATGCAATCTTGTCATCACTGCTTGTCGTCTTGCTACGTTCCAGAATTCCAGTTTTGTTTACTGTAAATTATGACCTTGGCGAACATATTTCTACAACATCCGTCAAGCCGGCTCGGGCTTTTCTCGGACTTCATCAATCTCCTCGTGCACCTCTCTGCGAACAAGCATCGCCACAGATTTCGTAGCTATGTCCCGCTGCGGCCAGCTCATGACAGTTCTGAAGGAACCAGTTCTCGTTGATATGGAACGGAGACATCTTGATCATCGTCAGGCCGTGTTTGGATGCCGGGTATAGTTATAGCCCACTGTCGACAACCCCAGCTGGTTGGTCTTTCCGGTTAACCCATCCACCTTGCGCCAAGGCTTTTACGGTACAAATTTGGCACCCTCGAAGCAACCAATCGTGTTGAGACAATGTCATGAACGCATGCACGCATGGCCGACCTTGACATTGTTACCCCAACCACGAATCCTGCTTCCTTAGCCCTCTTGAGTTCTCATTCTGTGTAGGTGAATCCTTTGTCCCCCTCATTATCGAAGCACGCTTCATTCCTCTCATATCAGGTTCTTCAATCCGTTCGCTGATCGAAGTCGCTGACCTTTCTTAAAGCACCGTCGTCGTCTCTTTCAGCCATCTCCTCCCCGCCCTACTTCTTCATGTACCCATCGTACGACTTGTCTTCACATACGGTGATTCCTCCTGGTTCTCACCTTTCACAGCTCCCTCGGCCAGATCTGCCCTTAGGAATAGTTTCCAAGTGAGTGCCCGGTCGTCCTTTGCCTATGCCACCGACCCAGAGGAGCTGATGGTGTAATTTAAAACAGCCATCCCTCAGCGGGAGCGCACCCCGCGTCAGCACACTGGCAAGGCGTATTCACGGATGGTCCTGGCAAGCGGTACGCGTATCTGCCAGCATCGATGGAATCGTAATCTTATTGTTCATTCCCTTTCCCTTGACAGTTCCCCATAGGCATGGGCAAGGGTGCCGTCCATGTCACTTTGTCGGGCTTGAAAGAGCACTCGGGACCGCTCACGAACGTCGAGACCGTTTTTTTCTTCATAAACTTGGCGCTGTTCATCCTCAACTCATCGACCCTCCTGCTCCAAGCGATTTGTTATTTGTTTCTCTTGTCTAATTCCCTCTCACCACTGACAAATTCTAGTATATCCACGGCAGTCCAGGCGACTTATCAATGATCCGGTCAAAAGATTGTTCGTTCCCCTAATAGTAAGGGTCATTCCCGCACCCAACGCATCGCAGGCTTAATGCTACACAACAGGTTTTGTCATTCGCGACTATCATGATCGGAACTATTAACTATGGAGTTAAACCGGGGCACATTTCCCAAATGGGATATACGTTCTATTCTGGTAAACCACTTTGTAGTTCCATGCACATTATCCGTTTGTGTATATGCTTATTGCGACCGGGATATACGTCTTCCAGTCCGTCTTCGTGTGCTTCCCCATGTTAATGATTTGGTACAACAAACCGCATGACTTGACTACTTTCACTCCAGCGTGGGCCTTCCTGGTGCGCAGTTTGACCTCGGTGGATATACTTCACTTCTCACCAGCTCATCTGGTTTATAGATCTTCCCTATGGTGAGGTAGCTTCTCAATCGCTGTTTAGACAGTCCCTCAATCAAACAATGAAACATGAATATAGATGCTTGTCGGTGTCATCGCATCAGAGGTCCTCCTTGTCATGGATCTTCTGATTCCCGCGCAGTTGGCGTGCTGTTCGCCGGACACTCCTTCCAGGGCATTGGCTTCTTCATAACCATGTTTTACATTATTATCTATATTCTTCGGTGTGCATCTGATTTCGCACACTTTCCAAACACCTTACTGAAACATCATCTTTGGGTGCGTCCACCACGGCCATATCAAGCGCCCAATAGACCGGGCCGAGCATTCCGTTTTGCAGACTGGCTTTATGCAAGGTCACCAGGCAAATGGCGCGTTTTGTAGCTTGCGGTCCCCCGGGTTTACAGCCCTCGCATTGATCAATCTTGGATCTAGTGCCCGAAAAATGTCTCTAGTGATCTTTCCTTCTCCAACTTGCGCCTTTCGTCGTACTAACTCGAAGTCTCTTTTTTTTTCCCTTGGTCTTCCACAGCACAATCTCGTCTCTCCTCTCTCTCTGGAGAGATTTGGTTCTCCTCGAGCGTGCTCGTCGGATTTCTCCTCTTCGGCCTGGCCGTCTTCCTCTTCACGTTCAGCCTGCTGCCGTACTGGTACAAAGTCCACAAGCACCTCAACGAAATCCTCGGATGTAAGCAATCCATCCTCCTTTTTCAGTTCGATATCGATTCTGACTCGACGTTTTTTTTTTTTACGTCCTCCGGTCGTAGGCTGGGCCCTGATGTTCCAGAACGTGGGCTGGATCTCGAGCCTGCGCGTCCTCGGCGACACGCTTCAAATCCCAGCCTTCTTTGTCTTTGCACACTATCATGATGGTCATGATGTGTGTTTGGCATGGGCGGTGTTGTTTGGGCTGACCGCGCTCGCCTTCTGGAAAGGCAAGATCTTCCTCGCGGCCGAAGAAGACGTTCTCAGGGACAAAGATCGTATTACCAGTCACTGGACAGTCTAGAGGGGGGCATTGCATACCTTTTTTTTCCCCAATAATATCGTCGCCCTACCGGAACTTTTGTTTTCTAATATTGACAAAAGACCGTTTACACATGACACTCATGCCTCAGCGGATTACAAAACGTCGTTCATGGCAACGATACGATTATAGAACATCATAATAGAAGCATCCCTCTTGACTTGTAGTAGGAAGTCATGGAAAAGTTCATCTTAATGTTGGGAGGCTTGTGACATTGCGCAGTGGTCATCCCCATGGCGGCATGTGGAGCCTGGACACATGATGCCAAGCCGTGCCCCACAGCGTTAGAATCGATCGATATTCAAGGGCTCAAAGTGTGGGAAGTGGGGGTTGTCACGCACGCCGACTCGGACTTTGGAGTCTCACGATCACGTATCGCGTCTGGGGCAGCTGCAGGGCAGACAAGTGGTGTTCATTTTCACCCAGGGTCAATTCAGACCACGCCCGACTCGGAGCGCCTACGAGTTTTTCCACAGTGACGAAAGGGGGAGGGGGGGGGGGACAACTGGGACTTGGGAAGCCTAGATGCAGGACGTGGGTAAATCCCTGGATGCTGACAAGTTTTTTTTCTACTCTCGAGGTATTGGGAAAGAAAAAAAGGGGGGGGACCATCAGATTCGAGTCATTCTGACATTTGTCTGAGAGTCAGTGATACAGTGACGTTCCGCTCATAGCTAAGGACTTGAAACCTCTGGATGCGAGCAAAGCAGATGGGATTATCGCCGCAAAAGGGAGCACCTGCCAGTGGTCCATGCGTCGCGGTTGTACCATCGAGCGATGAGTCGAAGCAGAGGTAAATACTCGGCTGACACGATGGATGCTCAACGTCGTGTGACAACCATCTTTTAGAGGTACTAGTACTGCGGCCTATCCTCGCAAATCACCGGTTTCATCGGTGGTGCAATGGGGAAAAGGGCAAAAAATATATGGAAGATGACGGCTAGGGGGACTATCCCATTCGTCCAACGTCGATCGACGTGGGTAGGAGTCGGGTATATGGCAGTGGCCGGGCTCTACCTCTCTATCTTTTTTGTTTTCCCCCTTTCTTACTAGTACTGTAGGGGGCCTACCGACGTAGGGATGGGACGACTCGGTACTTGGGATATCAAGGGGGCCTGAATGAACAGAATTGAAAAGATGCAAGATGCAAGTACAAATCAGCCACCGAGACGAGTTGGAGCGTGCGACTTTTTTTTTTTTTTCAAAAGTTCGGCATATTGAAAGAAGATCCCCCCCACCCGCATAGCGGCGGGGTCCGGAGGCGAAAGTGAGATGCGACCGCGTCAGGTCAGCCCAGTTCTCTCTCACTCGGAGAATCTCGCGCGCCAAGGTAGCATCCATCTTGGCTGAGGTCCCCCCGTTTGCATGCGCGGTATGTATAGCATCCGTGTTGCTTCTTCGGGGGGAGGGGGAGGGAATTACGAAGCAGGTACCGGACGACGGATCAGGGAGAAAAGCTTGGTCTGCACCACTGGGATGATACCCGTCCGTCTATGATTAAGGTCCTGCGAGGGGAGGGGCATGGGTGCAATACCGAGCGCATACAGTGGCTGGGTCGGGACGAGCGCGCTGGAGTGCTGAGGCACATAAAGTGCACGTATCGTGCCTCGGTTCTGCCAGATCCCATCACGGTTCTGATGGGATTCCAACGTCTGGAACTAGTCCAGAAGCCCCACCCAACACTAAGAATTATGACATCGGGCGTGTCGATGGTAGCTGCGAGTGCTTGAGAAAGTGGTGGTGCGCCGGAGATTACGCAGCCGAGATTGGTCCGAGCACGTCCCGGTCGGGAGTAGTTAGCCACAGGGGCGGGAGTGGGGACGTCAGCTATCAACCGGTTCAATTGGGTTTTTCTCAAATCAGACATGGTATGACTGATAAAAAGGCTGGCGTTGACACGCGTAGGATAGCAATCATTAGGCAGGCACAACAAGATTTCGAACTCGAATCGGTAATTCTTCGTTTGCTCCATTCTGACCGAAATGGCAACGAAGCTGTCAAGGACGGATACGCGGGGTTGCGGGGGTGGGGGAGGGCAAGAAAGGCGACATGGCCCGAATATGAGCCATCCGAGCCGTCGTTGAGCACCGTCGAGTCGAGGGCAGCAACTAGGCAAGTGCGGCGGTAGCACTCACACAAGTCGGTCGGCGATCAGTTTCAAGGGAAGCACCGCATCCTGTGGTTGTTGCTGTGTGTATTGGAAATGAGGGCAACTCGATCGATCGATTATTTGCGGCGTCGCGATCCTGAGTCATCACCTGATTGTCATGGCCCTGTACACGTTACGGGATTGATCATTGCTGGATTCCTCCAGTCGCCCAAAGGAGCATGAATTCTTCCGACTGTTTCATGTTTGACATCTACGTGCTGCGCCTGCCTATACGTTTGGCGAGCCTCACTCATGACTGCGAGACTCGGCAAGCGAGTGGCCCAAAGACGATACGCCTCCACTCCATACAACAGTCTCCGGAAACACCAGGCCAGCGAATTTGAACCTGTTGTTCCCAAAAGGCGGGCAGCTCTTCCCACGACGAGGAGATGCGTGCTTCTTTTCCGTGGACCTGGGGACGAGGTACTTTCCGTAGCCACGTGCCTGGGCAGTGGCGAAGGCCGTGCGATCACGGTTTTCATTTGGGGTGCAACTGATCAAGGGTGTGTAACACAAAATTCACAGGAATGCAAAATAGGTATTGAGTTGTAGCAAAATAAATATCCTTCTCCTCCCCCGGACTACATGCAGCAATTGGTCGGGGCGAATATATCGCGCTTCGTATATGGGGCGTTGCATGGGTCCATGAGAAACAGTCCACGTGGGGCCGGCCACTCCATAAGGATAAGAATACAAATGCGCCGGAGAGAAAAAAAAAAAACAGGAATAGAACGTATCATGGAACGTGGAGGTACAATGGCGCCACATGGGCCCAGTTTGGCCGGCAACGAATGGCTAGACGGAAGGAGCTGTTTTCATGGATTCAAGGGGGTCTTTGGAAGGGAAGGCCTATATCCACATAGCTCCATGAAGAGCTGTGGATGGTAACTGACCAGTCCCATGATGCATCGCCGACTGTTCAGTGCTAGTGTAGCATCGGCTACCATGGACAGAAGTCCCATCCGGGGCGTCTGGGGAACTCCACGGCACGTGCTGTGGGAATATTTCACCACTTATGGGATCCAAGGCGTGCAGGAGGTGGGCGGTGATTGGTAAGGATGACGGTGAATGGGTATCTTTGGAATGACGATTTACGAAACCACTTTCAGGGGAGTCCTCATGTCAGGGTGAGCAGAGGGAGGTCGGACGGCCTTTGAGCTGTGCGCCCGTCTTCGTGGAAACTTCTTGGGGCGTGGAATGGCATGCGTGCGCTCAAAAAGCCCGCATTTGTTGCATAGCTAAAATTATCTCAGGTCGTCAGCTTCGCTCAGCCAAGTCGCTTCGGTGATGACTCACCAATTTCCCGGGAGTGAGCACAGAGCGACGCCACGTCGAAGTCTCGATTGCTTTGCAATTAAAGCATCGGCGACGTATTCTGTTGCTGAGTTTTGTGTTTGCCTCGTCCGTATAGGATATCTCATCCTTTCCGTGGACGAGGAAGGCACGTGTAAGATCGACCCTCGAGCCGTCGCCGCGCGGGCTTGACACAACAGGGGCATCCGCAGGAAGCCCCAGAATGGAGGGTGGCGCACTACGTCCATGCCCAGGATCCGGAAATTCCCAACTGTGGTGATAATGGCCATGTTGTTGGTGGTCGTAGTACATGCTTCCGAACCCGATTTGCTCGGTGATGGGCTCAGTGGTGGGGACATCGGGTATAAGTCCGGACTCAGCGGAGGAGTCGGAGGATATGTCCCAGGAAGGGGAGGACGTTGGTGAGTGAGAAACCATGGGAATGGGTAAGGCTGATGAGTAGACGCGACCCTCAAGCCTGAGGCTTTCACCGTCTGTATATCTGGTGGTGACTTTTATCAGTGTGTATTCCAAGACGAGACCAAAAAGGGCAAACCTGGAGACGAGGGTCGTTGGTTCTGGGGGATAAGACATTTGTACTAGACTGGAAGCGGGGACAGACAGTAGTTTTCAGCTATGCCTTTCCTTGCCCCAGGTGGATTGGGTACAAAGGGGGGGCTTCAAAAGACGACAGAGCTCTCGAGGCTGATATGGCCTCTAACAGAGTTGGGACAGGGGATGGCGAGATGAAATGTCACCCCGAGATCAAGGCCTGGAGGCGGGGCAAACGAACAGTGTTACAGGATGAAGATTCTGATCTGATTTTATAGACCAGGGAGCGTTCAGCGTTAGACGCTATGAAGTCAACTCTTGATGACACATCGGAGACATTCGTAACACCAAAGCACTGGAACAGAACTTCGGGATCCAGCGAATACCCAATTGACGCCCCTGTTTGCCCAGCATAACGGGCAGGCAAGCAAAGGGGTACTAAGGTACTTGCCGTGGTGACGGGTGTGAATGGTCGCGACCAAAAGGAGAGCCTTGCGGGTGGACTCTGAAGTCTTCGATGAGTTCGATGAGTTCTCTCCTCTGACTGCTGACTGGAGCATGTGGGAGTTCGGCACTCCGAGAGGGGAACAGCGTGACGATTCGTAGAGGCGGTACTTTCGGTGCTTACGGCACCTCGGCACACACCGACGCAATCCCTCGCTGGCCATTGATTACCTTCCCCACCCCCATGCCCCCCGACTAGCCCGACTGCGACCGCCACTGCACAGCACCACCCACTTCATATCTAAGATCCTGGGCCAGAGAGAATTCTCAGTGATTTGGCTTGGAGACGTGAGACGTGGCGGTACTGTGTACGAGATAACCTGTGGTTGCCATCATTCGTCTGCGGTCGCGGGTCCTCCCCTTACCAGATACTAGCCCGCGATACCAAACGTCTCAGCTGCTAGCCTTAAACAGAAGACCCAGGCCTGCACCACGCACCACCAGTTTCTTAAGCGTCAATCGAATTTCAAACCCAAAGTGAGCCACTGCCCCCCTCCCGGGAACACACCAAACTCAAACTGCTGTCCATCAAGTGGGTCGGGTCCACGATCGGTCAATCTTCTCCTCTGATAGCCTGCGACTCATCCTTCTGTTGGTGTGGGGTGCTGTCTTCGATGACACTGATGACGTGGGGCGCCCGACTGACCCACTGCGCATACGACCACACTACGCCTTTTTTGATCCCGTGTCCTTCGGATGTCTGTCTCCAACTTGTTTGCCGGTAGGTGGTCAATTTATACCATCACTGGCGTTGACCATTCAAAGTTGGGGTGCACGTTTCGGTGACAATCGCTGTAGGGGCCTATCTCTGTCAGATGCCACCCTGTAGTTTGGCCCCGGTTTCTAGGAAATGATGGCCTAGAAACGATCACGAGCATAACTTGAGATACGTTGATGGGCTACCAGTAAGCTCGTCGGCATTTGTGTATCTATACTTCATGTTGCTTCTTCACAGCTTTCGTAGCAAAACACGTCAGGAAAGTGTTTCGAACAAGGGTAGAGGTCAACCCGTCATGGTGATTCTGGTAGCCTCTCCTCTGTTGGATTATGTTATTTATGATCTTCAGGGGTTATTTGTCACACATATCATTCAACAAGCTTCCCCAAGCGCTGTCAATCTTAATGCTGCTCCGACGGTACGGTTGCATCATCGTCGCTTCCGTGCAACACCAGCAGTCGGATTCACAAAAAGATGATGATTAGGTTGCAAAGCGAAATGGTTTGGGAAATATTTATGAAATTCCGGTACTCCGAGAGGCGTACACACGGAAATCAAGGTAGATATCTTGCACACCAACTAAATCCAGTCAAGTTAAACAGCGGTTTGATAATGGGAATAGGATGTTCGAATCGACTGAATCTGCCAGCACCAGCGCTTGTCTGTTGAAACTTACCTGCCGGCTAAAGATACAGCAGATATTCACCTTTATTTTCACATGTATACTCAGTCCGACTACATGTACCACACTGCTAGTTTGCTCTGCAAAGAATGGGCAATGGAAGCTTATCGGCGCTTTTAATGTCGAAGAATTTGCCCTTGCATCAATGGGATGCGCGATTCTGGTGACATTGGAACAAGTACAAACATCGCGGGCCCTGTTACAGACCGAGTCCCCCACTTTGGGTTGGTGACACTGACCTCCAGATTAATCGATCAGTACAGAAGGGGACATGTGCAACTTCTGTGGCTTACCGGGAAAGTGCGAACATGATACGTAGAAGTGATCGATATTCATAATCCTATCTTCTGAGAAGCTCTCACGGGCTGTCAGGTATAAGAAGCCAGTAGGTCAAGTGCTTGTAGGGAGCGACGACCCAAACGAGGGGATATGAAGCTTACAATCGGGGATAGGTCCGTCCATCCATTTATATTGCCTTCGGTGGCGAGATTCTTAAATTCGATCGTACTGAGTACCGTAGTACTTGGTAGCAAAAAGCTGCTGGAAGATGTGTTCCATAGGTCCTGTAGAAAACAGCCTAGTTCAAGAGAAGGATAGCTTTGAACATCCACTGCTCACAGTGATTTTCTGCGACCAAAGATACAGTAATGAAGTAATGGAAAAGCCACTTGGGATGGTAGACCTTCTTCGAGTGATCAAGGGGCAGGGGAATATCGCCTGCAGCTGAAACGCTACACCATCAGCAAGGAGTACGGGAGATTCCTAGGTTGGCAACTAGACCATTAGTGACGTTTCAGTGGTATACCCAAGCAGACATTTAACTGAATGTTCCACATGTGCTGGGCCGGCTAAAATGAGGCCATGATGATCAGTGCGACAGGTTAAAGAATAGCCTCCTCGAGATTCCATTTGATAGAAGCGCATCGCGCATGGCTCTTGTAGGCCAGTGACCTAGGCGTAAAACACGGTACAACCATCGTTGTACTTGTATCTCACTCCCCTGCATTACTGTCTCAGTATGGTGAAGTAGGAATTGGGGTTTGGTGGCAGGAATCAGTCAAATGTCAAATGCCGGAGTTGCACAAAGAGGGCTGAGGCTGAGGCGCTGAAGCACAAGTACTGAAGTGACCGACCGCATACGGATACATACCGCATCAGCGCAATCAATAACGTAAACAGGGAGACTCAAATTGGCTCGGCGGCCAGGCCCAAATGCTAGTTCTCGTCTGAATCTTGCACGGTCTTGGGAGCGTCGGCAAATCAATGGGCTCCGAATTTCATGTATGCTTTAGCCACACATCGGTCATTTGATGAGTGTTTGTGTTCAGGCCATTCAAGCGACGGTATTACGCATCGCGTCGTGGATGGAGAAATCTTTTGTCATCACTGAGCGGGGTAGCGCGTTGCCAAGATTTAAAGAAACTTTCTGTCAGTGTGGTTTCTGCAGCGCGGAAGCAGTTTGGCAGTGCTACGCATTCTATAGAAAAGTTGGTGAGTTAGGCTCCTTAGGGACAGGTCACCGAGACAGGTCCCGGTCGAAGGGATTTCCCCCAATTCGTTTCTCGGAACATTCCTAAGCTGGAGGTGAGCTCAACTGAGCTGAGCTGATGAGGCAATAAAAAAATGGAGAGTTACAGGGGGGGAAAGAACCGCAAAGAAGCCATAGGGGAGCAGCCAAGGTTAGGTTCAGGACACAGAAGAGAAGCCACCCTGTCCAACAGAAAGTGTAGATCGACGGGGACTTCAGGGATTGAGTTGAGCCCTGAACTCAGCAGGCGGCGGTCACAACAGAAGGGTCGATCGTAATTGGTGCGGCAGCTGCCGCCGCCTAAGATCATGTCACGTTGGAACACCATCAGCTCCGCGACTGCTTCAAGTTGCTGCTCCAACCAACCTGAAGCTATCATCGGAGTTATCCACCGGTGACCCTTACTCTGACCTGACACTACTCCTACTCTGCATATCCTCAAAGACCGTACGCCTGGGAAATGGCTCTCTCACTGCTGATCGACCGACGGCGAGTCTGCGACAGTGTCCCTTTTTTTTCCCTATGAATGCCCCCCCCCGTTCCCCTAAACGGTACGTATGCATCCCTTCTTACTAGTGGGCACACATATATGTGCTTGAAGGCGGCCAGATCTCTAACATGTCAAGTGCGGAAATTTGCAGAAGTAGGTTGTTGTACAGCGGATGTCAACAACGGGATCTTGTCTAGAGACTTTCCCAATACCGTGTTCCAGTTGGTGTCAATCATGTGAAGTAGTCGCTGCCATATCTCTAGCTCCCAAGCTCATCCCACGAAGACTCTACGAGCAAGAGCTCGGACACCCGAACGCTCATTGGTTGCCAATATAACAGGAAAAGATCCTCCGTCACGTCTTCCGCAAGCTCAATGTCACCCAATTCCAACGGGGTTCCAACAAGAGGGCTGGGATGATCCTGCTGAGGTGGGAAACACCCACCTCTGCTGGCTGCGCGTGGCTATAGTGGATCCCCTTCTACAGGATCTAGGTGCTGAATGCGCTCTGGCAGCCTTTCACCCGTTGAGGGTTCTCTAGAATGGACACCACGACGTCCGCGGGGCTGGCCCTGGAAGCCATACGCACGGCCAACTTGACAGAGGTAGAGGAGCCCCACACGATCAAGGACCAGAAAAATAGGACGAAGACAGCCACGATAGAAGAGTGGGCCAGAGGACGGCACCGGTCGCCCACGCAAACTCCCTGGCCTACCAAACAAACACTCATCGAACCACCGGATGGACGAACCCCATCCCACCTTCCACCTAGGCAAGGGCGCGTCCGCAACTAGAGCCCATAGATGGACCCAGTTTCCCCCCCATGCCAAGTGGCCAGCGCGCAAGCTCTCCGTCCTCTCGCGCTACCCACACCACCTTCTACCACCTTGTCACTGGGCACGCATTTATCATATACACAGCGCTTCTACCTGCAACATACACCAGGTCATCTGCCGCAAGGCGGTATATTTTGGGTAGTATTGTTAAGAACACGTGTTCGACCGTTTGGACAGGCTCGCCGCAGGCGCAGGCGGAAGCATCTCACCGCCAGCGGCTGCCCGCATGGACTTTCCCGCCTTTTCACTCAGACGGAGCGTAGGATGAGGAAAGGAACACTGATCACAATGCTGGAGGGAATTGTTTTCACATGACCACCTCGAGTTAATGCATGCTAGCTCATTACATACACCCTAACACCTGAGCATGAGGCGTAGATTCACATGTCCACCTTTGTACCACGTTGTACGAGCTGCGGAATATAAAATTCGGATTTAAAATAAAATAAAAAAAACGGACGCGGGGCGCGCGCAGGGGGGGTGGGGGGGGGGGTTTGAAGGAAGCCCCATGTGAGCTGCTGCTGACCCGGAGCTCTGCAGTGCCTCCTCAAAATACAACATTTCCAGGGAGGGAAGGAATACGGAGCGAGGAATACGGAGCGTCGGCAGGAGTTGTGGGATGGCGGTGCGACGGTGGCTGTGTCGTAGTCGAAGCACAGCCCTGGGGACCGACGGTCCGCCCAGCGAAACGCAGAGCCCTGCACCTGCCGTTCAATTGGTGAGACGGGCTAGGAGGTGTGCAAGCGGTGTACTCACGGTTACAGTCGATGCCGTGAATCCCGAGACTTGAACGGATTGTTCAAGGGGGGGTCAGGGCCGAGCCGGGCAACTCAGACGGGCACAGTTCCTGGCCTGTCTGTTGATGCCCAGACACGGGATGCTAGTTAATCACCCGAAATGAACACCGCGCAAGGGGTCCAGGGGAAACCCTCTGTCGTCTGGCGAAAGGCTGAAAGAAGAATTCTAAAAGGTGACCGAGGAAATGCTATCAAACAGTTCAAGGAATGTGTCCTCGATGACCAGGGTTGGGCATGACAAAACTTTTTAGATCTACTGGCGCGGTGACCCCCCATCTGAGAAAAGGAAGAACTAATACCGTCGTGGACGCGACACGCTCAAAACCTCAAAGTTGAATCTGGTAAAGTGCGACGGTAAGCTGGTATATAAACCAGAGCGGCAGTGAAGGATGGCATAGTCGATGCGCGCTACTCTTGAGGACTCGTTCATCTTCACCCAAAAGCGCGGCAGTTAAACCCGCAAACAGAGGCTGGGGAAAAGCAGGATGCATTGGTCCAACAAGATTCAAATCACATCCACCTTGTCGCCTTCAAGGGTGGGGTGAAAATTTACGAAACGTTTCGCGTGAGAAAGAATAGTATCACCTCACTAAGCGCCAAGTAATGATGTCTCGGTCTGAGTTGAAGGCTTCGAATGGGGACATGTCCTCGTGCTGAGGCGGAAGTTTTTGAGTGGCCTCTTGGGCGGCTGTTCAATATTTCAATACCGATGACCGCTTATTGGAAAGCATACTAGGATCTTCGGCTCGGACTAGGAGTCCGCAAGACGCATTAATGACAGGTCAGCGTGATAGTAGAGAGGGACATCGGTCCCCTCACGACTAGGTCCCCATCAAAGTCACTGTGTAGAGGACAAGTGTTGAACGCGACCCGCGGACTCGGAACAGAATAGTGAAGAGGCAATACCGCGACGCGTACGTAAGGGTGGAGGACGCGAACACAACGCTGGGTTTTTCCTTTTCTGGGTCCATTTTATGCATACTTACAATCTACTTAAGAGTCCAATTCCATAGTCGAAGGCAAATATCAGGCGCAGGGAGACACGGGAGTGAGGAAAAAAAAATCGATGCCGGCAAAAGGTGTGCTGCCGAATTGGAGTGCAGCAATCGGCCCGCTTCCCGTCTTTGGCTAACCCGCGCGTCAAGTCGTGTTTTGATCAGATGAGTAAAGAAAGTAGCCAGCTACGACCACTGGAACGGGCGCGAGGTAAATCCAGCAGCGATGAAACACGAGCAAAAAAGGGTAAAGTGCAGAATGAATTGAAACAGGAATGCGATGAGTCTGAGGGTGATCGATCGAGGGATCGACTGCGTGGCGAATTTCACCACGGAACGTGCAGATACCTTGGAGCGCCGGCACGCGGCCGGCAGGTAGTAGGATGCACCGGTATCCAGGTCATGACAGTGCTAGTTACTACCTCTAAATATTATGTATTAAATACAACTCTCTTTTCAATGGATACACATTTTCTTTTTGTAACTGAGGTCTCAGAGTCCTTGCGTAGTTTTCTTTTCGTACAACGCAAGATTTTCAGTATAATGATAATGAGTCCGCTTTGTAATCATTTTGGACTTATCAATGTGCCATAATTAGTAAAATGGCATAAATAATTGCTTGGATCTGTATTACAAAGCTGTGGTAAGTGGCTTAAAATTGTGCTAACACGTTAGCTGGTTTCAAAATGATAGGGATATTCAAAATCCCTTTTACAACACATCAACGGTAACTAGCCTCCAGAAAATTAAGATCAGCCAACGTACATCGTACCTAAAATGGTTTAAAAAAGGTTTTTGGAAAAATATTGAGCCCATGCGATTCTGCACAATAATCTTTGAAGGAGACATGACGAATTTAGGGATAATACGCAGCTACTACCCCAGCAAAATCCTAAAAACTCCCAGATTTTTTCACAATGCCATCTTTATGGCTTAGAAGAGAACTGACCTTTTTGTGCTGTGTTAGTTTATCAGTTTGGAGAGCTATGCAGACACGACGATTGACAGTGACGATTGCGGAGATCCAAACAGGGTGCTGCTCGGCTTTGCTCCGATTGCACCATCCAACAGGAAAATATCAAAGTAACACTATAAGCCTATAGAATACATGTTATTTAATGCCCATCTCTGACCGATTGAAGAAATATCGAGTCGATGTGTGGTTATTAAACAGTTGCAAAAGTTTTTGCATATCCATTCAGTGACAGTGAAAAGTTCTGGTTTGACAAAGCATTGCGTCGCCCCTCGAGGATGACCCAGATCTTCCGCGCACTCCCTCAAACTTACCCTCATCTACGCCGTTTACATGGAGAATTTCTACTGGAAGAGCGACAGCAGTGCTGTAGGCGTGAAGCTTACCGCTATATCATACACTATACCCCTAAGTGTGGCCGAGAGTAATACTTATACAACAAAGAGCACATCGAAAATGGTCATGATAATCCAAGCAGGGGGGTGTATGCCGACACGGGCATTGAAGATTGTATTACGACAAAGATACATATAGAGTGCGGTAGTAATTCAGATGGAGGAACGATAATATAACCAAGATGAAGAGGGTGCCAGTGTGCACACGCTGCCTTCAATTGGTAGGTATGGTAGATGGAAACTGGAAATCTGCATGATACGTCGATGGGTAATGAGTAGAAGCATGGCCTGGGCTGACATGAGAGGGGGCTGAAGAGACATCGTGGGTCATCCACATTGTGTCCTGTGAGGTTGCTTCCCCGCCCATGGAACCAAAGTCGTTAATGTCAACGGTGGGTGACATATCAAACTGCTGGTCGTTATAATGATGGAGTCCGACATGGTCGAAAAGAGGAGAATCCATACTCGGCTGCACAGAAGGGGGTCGCGAACGGCGTCTGCGCGGGAATACCTCGGGACGCGGAATGGCATGTGCTCGCTCAAACAGGCCGCACTTATTGCAAAGCTGAATTCATTTCAGACAAGCTATCTCGACAACTATATCAGACAGACACACCAGTTTTCCCTGACTGAGTTTAGAGCGGCGCCATGTCGTTGTCTGGATGGCCCTACAGTTGAAGCATTGGCGACGTACGCGATCACCGATCTTCATTCTCGCATCATCTGTATAGATGACCTCATAGGCCCTGATTCGGGGAAGAGGTGACTGAGGGTGCCTCTTGGACCTCTGATGAATTGAGATGAGGTGAAACGAAGGTCTGGATGGTGTTCTAGGACATGTGCATCATATCCGCGTGCAGGAGCGGAACACTCCCAGCCATAGTCGTAACTGCCACGGTGGGCATGGTCGTAGGCCGTGCTTGCATAGGCTAGTGGCTGAGGATTGTACGCAATACCCAGAGCAGATCCTGTCTCTGAGGGGATACGCCATGAAGAATGGTGTAACGGTGCCTGGGGGGATACTGAGCCCTGAATAGGCATGGGCTGAGCAATGTTCTCAAAGGCTCCATTGTCTGCATATCTGATGACATGCAATGATTAGAAAACGTCCTTAGATGGGAACAAAAATGGGAATACCTGGAAGGGAGGGTGGCTGGCCCCGCATGGTGGGTCATGGTTAAGCTCATTTCTTCTGATTGAACTGCTTCAAGTGGTTGAGATAGAGAGTGACCCGAGTTGCGACTCTTTGTTTCTTGGTGCCTACTCGCTGAACTGTCAAAGACGGCGAGAAACCCTTTGCGTTGAGAACAGAGGTGGGATAGATCAATGATGTCCCAGCACTAAGATTTGGTTGTCTTTATAGGGAAAGGAATGCTGTTCAAGGATTCTTCGAGGTGATCCTGGCCAGCTCTCGATAAGTCATTGAATGCGGTCATGAAACCAGGGCAATGTGATCCAGCACACGGTTTGACACCGAATCATCTAGGGAAAGCTGAGATGGCGGCGATTGCAGTTTCCATTAGTTGAAAGACGCCAAATAAGGCGCGGATAAGGTGCAGGATAGCCGGCGGGAGGACCATGAGAGTGGAACAACCCCCCGTGGATCAATCCGGAAGCCCTGGTGTGCTTCTGCAGACACACGTTCAATATTCAGCGGCGCACCAGTAACATAAGTCGATATTTGCCGCGCCCCTGTGCAATGTGGTTTGCTCCGCAACTCTATGAATCCCGACCACCGCCCGTCCGGAGATCCCGGCCCCGACCTTCTACTAATAGGAAACTTGACTCGTCGCATGTGGGAAACGCGTTCGCTGCTGTTGCCGTGGCATTAGTAGGAGTTGACGTGGCCGTTACCGACCCAAATGTTGAAAACGCAGAGCAGGCAATGCCCAATACCCGGAAGGACCATTTCTCCGGGCTGGGCCCGTGGGCCCGCGGAGGCTATTGCAACGTGACAGCGGGCAGTGCACCTTGACACATCCTTTTTGACGATATCGTATCACATAACTACAACCACAATGCGCTGTTCTCGGGTTCGGAAAGCCCACAGTTGGCTGGACCTGTGCTGGTGGTCCTGTCACATCACCCGTTGATGTCGACACACTAGTAGCCATTTGGTATATCAGCTCTTAAAGCTCCTTCCTAGATCGGAAGGCTAGTATTATGTGAGCAGTACATAAAAGGTCGGTTATTGATAAGTCGCAGATGAGCGCCGGCCCACGTTCAGCCGTGTCATACCAAGTTTAGGATGTTCAGTAATTAGATGAAAGTCTCTCAGACGGAGGCGCAAGGGTCTTATGATTGATATCATACGAATAAACGAATATAGTAGTAGCATCACGGCCTCAATACTCGACGTCTGGGAGAACTTTGCTCAAGTGCAATGGTTAGAGTTCTGGGCTCTGATAAGTGGTAGCTCGTGTCCTCCATTGCACAATTCCATAGCATGTGGCAACTCTGCCAATCCAGCAAATACAAGACTTCTGTGTATGTTCCCCTTGAAGTAGTTGGATTGCCGCCAAATTGTGTCAAATTGCAACTTCCAGGTCCGATCCTTAGCTTCATTAGGAAACACCGAGACAACAGCAACCTATCCCAACGTAATACAAAGTTGGAGGGCAATGAAAATGACCATTGTAAGTCACCCGCTGCAGAATATAAACAACCTTCTGTACTCGCATATTCCCTAGATGGTAGTCACGATTGAAATTTCGACCCACAGGGGGCAGAGATATAATCAGAACCATGGTAAGCCTGACGGCCTGCCTCAGCATCTGGCGTTGTGGGGCGCATAAAAGTTTGATCTGAGATGCGTGTGACCCGCAAACCCGTAAGCCGCTATGAGGGTTATATTAGTGTGAATCTGGGTTCTGCGCTCCCTTGCGACGCTTTGAGTGGCGTTGACTCACCTGGGTTCAAGAACGTTACCATGTTTACCCCTTACCACAATACTGATCATCAGGAAAATCCGTAAAGATTTAATGAGCTTAAAGTTTCCTTAGGTTTTCCACGGTTTTTTAGGGTTTCCTGATGACCCATGGGAGGTACTGGTGAAGATATAAGATGCTGGAATAGGTATCATGAAAGGCGTCTCAAAGCTATGGGCATGCGGTTAGAAGCCAAGAAATATTGGTAGTAATGCCGACAGCTTATTTTCGTTGGACATATCGACGCTTCTTGGATAATTAATCAAAAGCCAAGGCCACGGCTTTCGGCAGAGGGAACCAAAAGTCTGTAGCTTCTCCAGTTACAGGCAAACTCCGTACTTGAGCACAAACCCTGCGCCACCTTGCCAGTGCGAATTGGCCTTCACATGGCACCTGCCGTTGATCAGATGTCAAAGCACAACAAAGGCAAAGTCCACAAGGAGTAAGGCTGTACGCCTTGAGGTGATAAGCTCATATGAGCGAATTTGCGATGCCCAAGCCACATGTAGTAACCTAGCAAGCGTAAGCGTATAAGTACACACACTTGCATTGGGTATGGGGTTGCGTAATACAGATGACACGGAGCAGATTTGGGTTGCCCACGCTGGGTTGAAACTTGACCACCAGGACAGGTCTAGGATGGCTTCATGGAGAGGTCGGTAGTCCAGAGTGACGGCTTCTCTGGTGTCTCCAGGAGAAGACTGGAGGCTACTGAGCGCACCCGGGCCGGGGCCGGAGAGTAGAGTTGCAAAATGCTTGCGACGCGCGGAGTCGACCGAAGAATTTCTACATAGTCTGCTGTTCTTCAGGCTCTCACCCCACATTTCTCACTAGGTTCTTTACTTCCTCCGTTCAACTGGAGTCCATTGACCGTAATACTCCGTATTCTGGATTCGCTGACTATCGGGGAATACTGGTAGACCGTCTTCAAGTTTCCCGTCCTCTGCAGGCAGAGAGTTCATTATTACGGCAATTATCGGTAATACTTCACCAGACTTTTCAGTGAGCAAAGCTTTTAAAGTGACTCACGTCTCATGGAAACGTCTCTAAAGCCGTAAGTTACGAAATTATGATAAGTTCGTAAAGTGTTCGGTCGGGTTAAGCTAAAAATATTTCAGGAGTGGGGGTGGCAAAAAAAGAACAAGAAACAAGTACTGCGGGGTAAGTAGCATCATAGTTAGGTTCAAGTGCCGGCACACATTACCACCATCTGTTCATCAATCACAGGAAAGTACTAACTTGGGCATTTTTTTTGCTTTTGTACTTGCTGCAGCTCAAACAGTAAAGAAGCGGGAGCTGCCAATGGCCAGTAGCTTGGTGACATATCCCGTGCTCCCTTTCTTACACCAAGTTAGGTTCTGCTTTATGATCCTAATTACAGGCCAACTGCCCCTTGTTACTGCTAATCTGCGTTCACGGCCTGAGAGAACCCCGTGTAGACATGCGCCCATGGTTTGTGACTCGTTGGAGATCTTTATACGAGCGTTGCAGTACTACCAGGATTCCTGATCACTCGTCCGATGATCGTAGATTGACAGCCTTCTCCCTTTTTGTTTCAGGGGATCATCTGTTCATGTGCTGCAGTGGATATTCCTTAACGGCCAGTCCTTTTGATTAGCACCGCGACGTTATTCGCGGGCGCAAGAAACAGCCCAGAATCGGTAAATTATTTGGTAGACGACAGCGTTATCACCACTGGGACCGAGAAATACATTGGTCCTCTCTCCCCCGACGTGATGATATCTGATCCGCCACGCGCAGACGATCATGAAAAGAATTCGTGGGACCCTACTATGTAGGAACCATCTGCATGGCGTTGATTCAAATTGTTTTACCCCTGTGATCTTTTCACTCTAATGAGGTAGTATTAGGATCTTTCGGGTAAGTCCTGAAGTGTGAATACGTACAGGTCTGACTCTATTGCATGTACGGCACATATGTTTCAGCATTAGGTTGCCGGCTCCATCGGGATGAACATCCAAGTGACACTGCGTATGTCACGGTCTATCAGTCGAGGTAAGTTCACGTCTTCCTCTTTTTTCTTTTGTGACACTGGCGTTTCTCCCCTTTGCTCTTTTAGAAACCAACTTTCGTCCCGTGCGAACCTTATTTGAAACCTTCCTGGTTCAGCACATTGCGCCCTCACAGCGTCGTGTTCATCAACGCGTGCTCATTTCCACTGTTCTGGAAGCCCTTGCTCTGCCCCACCCTCACTCCATCGAATGGTTTCCATACTTCAGTTGATGTATACCGAGCCAAGTATCGAGGGCAACAACTATCATACCATCAAAAGGTTGGATCGGGCATGTAGTCCCTGTCATGCTCCAGGGTTTGATCCCAATTCCCCGATCCCCGTCTCCCCGTCTCGTGAACGAAAGGAGAGATGATATCGGGTCAGACGGGCAATTTAGAACATAAATCTAACGCCGCCTCTCGAGGTGAACAGCTTAGCCCAGTGCGACGCAACGGCATAATCTTCAACTGAAATTTGCCCCTACCGATGCCCAGAGGTTCTGATACCGACTCTCGCTGCCACAGCCGGCCCAATATCTAAAAAAAAGGAACAGCATCTCAGCCGAGAGGTTCTTCCCTAAATCGTTGGCCGATCTCCTGACGCCCTCACAAGTTCGCTAGCACGCTCGCCGAGAACCCCTCTGCTCACTACCCCATCACGGATTTACCCTTCCTTCTTTTGGAATCGTCGCAGATTGCGTGGCCCTTCCTGCTGACTCGTTTGCACTCCGATGATCTTGATGCGTTCGCCCGGATCCGGAAGAGGGCGAGGCGCGGATGTGCGTGGTATCAGAATAAGAACCCTACAATTGACGTCTGCTCGTGAAGCTTCCAGGCTACCCTCGCTCACAGCCACGCAGGCGGCGATTCGGTGGACTTAGTTCGAACGGATTTCTAAACCGTTCCGCCGGGTCGGCGTCCATGGGCGACTATTTTCAGAAAGCGAAACGAAGTTCAAAAACGAGCATGGGCAAAAACACCGAGGTAAGACACAGCGCTAACGGAACTTCTTCAGGGGGTCGTTCTTCTTCTTCCCACCCCTCCCCCCGCCGCCGCCGAACTTACCCCCTCGCCCACGTCCACGCCCACGCCCCCGGCCCTTAGAGAATGGGACAAATACAGAATCATCTGACTTTTCAGTGCCGGTGGCCGGTACTGCAGCAGCAGTCGCGACTTTGGGCATCAGGTACTTTGGGACGTGTTTCATGTGCGGCTGCACCCGCGTGGGGTGCAGGGGCTTGTCGTGCTTTAGGTATTCGAGATCATTTGGTTTATCTTCAAAGTGTGCCTGCAGCCGCCACAGCACCGGTGGTAATTCCGCCATTAGCACGTACACACAAACAGGTGTGGAATGACTGCCGGTGGCGGGGTGCAGAAACGCACCTTCAGCTTATCGGACGCAAGGAGCTCCTGCTTGATTTCCTTCAACCGTGCCTCTCGAATGGCGTACCGCGTCACCGCACGCAGCGCATCTTCCATCCGGTATCGGAATGCATCAACCTGCTTCTTGTCGAAGACGTACTCGCGCACGCAGCCCCGCTGTGCGCGCGCAATACGCTCCCACACCTCTTCATCGTGCCGCGTACTCGGCACGCCACCGACCGCCTTGTGTTTTCCAAACTCGGACGTCGGGAGCACAAAAGAAAGGGCGGTCCCGCCCCGCCCTGCGCGCGCAGTGCGACCCACGCGGTGTGTATAGGCTCGGGCAGAGGTCGGCAGGTCAAAATTGAGAACGCAGGCTACATCAAGGAAGTCGATCCCACGTGCAATGCCGTATTCATTGTCGGGCTTTGTACCCCGGCGCTTCTTGAGCGGATTAGCCTTTACTTTGGCCGGTGGTGGTGCCGGCGCTCGCTTACGCTTGAGCCGGCTAGGGCCAGGGGCTTTGTCTTCCGAGATACGCAAAGACACACATTCTTCCTCCTCCCCTTGCTGGCACTCAGCGCCAGAGTCTCTGTTGTCTTCTTCATCCTGCTCATTATTGCCTTCATCTGTCGCAATAATGTAATCGTACACCCCCTTATTGAATTCCTGGACTACGTGATATCTATGGCTTTCCTCAGCATGGCCTTTCTCATCAAAACGAGGCACACATACCTCGAGTTCAGAGGTAACTCTGAGTTTAAAACGCAACTTTTTATTGAGAACTGCTCAAGGAAGAGCTTAACACGATAACATCGATCGACATCGTTGACAAAGACAATGCATTTTCCCTGGATAAGCTTGAGTTTGAGGATGATGTAGGTCAACAGGAACTTGTCGGCCTCCGTTGTCCTCCAAGCGAGTCATAAGCCAGATCAATCGGGGATATAGAAAAAAATAGGTACCGAACGACATATTGGACCAGGTTAGAAGCGTCGGCGTCTTCCTCTTCCAGTTTCAACGTAACCTAACGACTTAATTGTCAACACCAAATTCCCAGGATAAGGGCTGAATGCAGACGAACGGGATTTCGTAGCGCCAGACCTTTCAAAGTCTCAATGTCCTCGGTCATGGTGGCACTCATTAAGAAGCTCTGATATCCTTTTGGGAGGAAATTTCCGCTAAATATTGAGCGAATATCCTCATCATGACCATAAGAGAGGATGAGGTCTGCTTCATCAATGACAAGCGAATCGAGATGGGATAGTGAGAGTGTCTTAAGATTATGAGACAGGGATGGGGAGAGAAATGTGAAATATGAGTAACCTTTGCCTGGAGCAACGCGAGAACCTTCGAAGGCGTGCCAATGACAACATCTGGCCTATCTGAGAGCAGCACCCTACGCATTCCGTCGGCATATCAGTATCCATGCATGGAAGTTAGAGTTAGGTCCAATGGTGAGGCGAACCTTTGCAGTTGCGTCGTGACCCCACCAGCGACATTGACGAGTGAAATGTCGCTTTCGCAGTACTTCACCAATCCCCTCAGGTGACCGAGGGCCTGTTCAGCGAGCTCACGAGTGGGCACTAAAATCAGCGCTCTTGTGCACTGTCGTGAATCATCCTCGAGGGCAGGATCCTACAAAGGCGCCCCGGGGGGAGGAGGGGCTTGTAAGGAAAGCTGGGACAGGATGACCCCCCATGGGACCGTACCTACAGCTTTGGCGTTGAGAAGCTTTTGTACGAGCGGTATGCAGTACGCGGCGGTCTTGCCGCTGCCCGTGCGAGCACGAGCGAGCACGTCGCGGTTTTCGAGCGCGAGGGGGATCGCCTTTTGCTGGACGAGCGTAGGACGAGAGAAACCGAGATCTGCGAGAGCACGGAGGATGAGAGGGGAGAGGAGGTACGCAAACGACGCAAATGTCTCAAAGTTGTTGGCCTCCTCAGCCTCAGCCTCAGCCATCTTCGCGCGCGCAAACAAACTTTTCAAAAATTACATTTTTTTTTTTAAAATTAATGAGCGACTTGCACGTGACACGCCGCTAACCTGTGGTGCCTCAGGCGCAAACGAAAGGCCGCCTTGCCTGCGACATCTGCCATGGTCCGCAGGAGTGCAACGATGCCGCTCGCAGTCACCGAGATGTCAATACCCTCAAAATGAGAGAAAGTTTGCGCCCAGCAGCACATGCAGGGTGGACTTTCTCGTTTGTCACTCCATGGGTATAGCAACCTTTGCTTTCTACGTATCAGTGAGAACAATAACAAAGGAGCTTCTTTATCTGAGCGCCCAGAAACACAGCTCACGCCGCATGGTGTTCTCAAAGTGCTAAGCTCATCAAATCCCTTGGTGGAGGGCGGCGGCTCTCAGCGGGTGATACGCTACGTAGCTTTATGTATTCAAATGGAGTTGCTGCAGGTCCCGGGGATGAGGGAAGAGCTACGAAATTCTGTGAGTCCAATTCCAACTACACATCTGCTTTGCCTTCTGTCCACATGAACCTTGAACCTTCTCATCTTAATTAATGAGTGAAGATGTACCACCTTCCGCTATAATAATCATCCCCCGATGCTTGGCATCGTCATGGGAACTAGAACTGGGGGATCGCTCTCAATGGAATGACCAGTAAGTGGGCCATCCGTTTATGCGTTCTTGTTTCAAATGAATCAATTAAATCTTCCTCGTTATAAAATATTAGCTTCCAACACTCTTCCGAGTTGTTCACAATGAACCCCATAAAACCAATTACCCACTGAAAGCTGGTCTATCCAACAAGGCGCTGTAATTCCGAGAAGTTGGGCGTCCCGAGACTCGTGACCTGCGTGCGGAAACCGTGAGTACTATCCCAGGGAAACAATATGTCGAAACGCAGTCCTTACTGGATCCCATCCCTCCATAGCTGAGAATCCTGGCGTCCCGCAACCGGGGTTCGAGCCAGAGGTGATATCGTTGAACCCCGTCACAGCCTTGGAATAAAGCAGAGGATTAAGGAACCCAAGTGGCGATTTCCCCTTTGAAATCAAAAAGTCATTCAGGAGGGAAATTACACCTGCCACAGACCGGAAAGACGCCTTAAGCAATGGAGTTTGCCCATTCTGGTCCTGAGGTGTCACGTCCGCGCCATATTCGAGGAGCAAGCAAACGCATTCGGCATGTCCCTCCTCCGCTCGAGGTAATGGAGTTATCCCGCACCAGCCCTGAGCCGTCACATTCCGCGCTGTGCTCGAGAAGGACGCAGGCGAAATCTCAGCGGTGCCACGTCTGTACGAGGGCTGATATATACCCACACAACCGCCGCTTCGTTCAGTACGCGAAAATACAAAAATGGGGCCCTTGTTAGTTCCAAATGGGGGACGCCAAATGGGGGACGAAAAGAAATTTCACGCACGCGGAGGGCAAATACCAAGGCCGCTTCCGGAGAGGCTGTTGGTTTTCGTGTACCGCAGTGAGTGCGTTAGCACGCCTCGGGACACGGTCCTGTGCTGGGATTTGCCTCGCGCAAGTCCCAAAAGGAATTTTTGGAACATGTAGGCTTCGTGCCTAC
Source organism: Russula compacta (assembly GCA_022376555.1). NCBI lineage: Eukaryota > Fungi > Basidiomycota > Agaricomycetes > Russulales > Russulaceae > Russula > Russula compacta. The sequence continues at coordinate 123,371 of WTXH01000060.1, read as the reverse complement.
AATACGATACTGTCCTTACTATAATCTCACTATACGGTTGACTCACTTTCGTCCCTTTCAAATGGACACTTTTATTGTAGCCCCACCACCGTGTCAAATACGGTACACTCAAAATAAAACAAACACAACATACGTTTATTGTTAGTGTCTCACCCCTTCCTTCTATGATCTAAGATTCGCTCTACACTTACAATATGGCCAGTTTACTATAAAGTGAAACATGTATTGTTAACATGTAGTTAAATAGCGCGATGTGCGCTCAAAGCGAATACCATCCAGTCTTCGATAACTCGAAGTGACCCCTATCGTGTGCCGCTCTCGTCCTAAGCCCCTATCATGCTCGTGCTGTTCGCTGCTGCTCCCCTCGTCCCATCCCGCGTCGCACCTGTAACCCGTCACAAGAGGCACATAGCACCAGCGTGATGCCGAGCACGACAACACACCACGAGAACAGCGAGAAGAGGCCGAAGAGCTATGGCTGCACGATCAGGGGCACACTCAGGTCCTGCGCGACCATGTAGATGACGAGTGGGAGCGTGGAGATGCCCCAGAGGAACCTCTGCAAGATATATTACTATGATGTTTGATTGGTGGCGCGGGCGCAAGCGCACAGCTTATCGTTGTTGTCGGGTCGTGAGTTGGTTTGAAGTAAGTGTAGTGTAGTTTGGGGGGGCCGAGAGAGAGCGGTGATTTGCCCAGGCCAGGGTGGGAGTCCCTCTATAGACTTGGTGCGCCAGCTTTTGAAGAGCTATTGGATGAGCTGAACGGTTCAGAAGATTGTGCCTGCCGCGCAAGCACTGGTAAGTCATGGCACGCGTGGAAAAAGCCACAGCCATGGTTCCGAATACGTTCTCAGCCACTGCGTTCGGACATGCTAAAGTGAACATAGGCAGTACGACGGATAAAAAAAAATGGAACTGCGAACGCGTACTTGATTTGAAATATAGACTCGTGAAGGCGTGTCGATTTATTTGGCAGGGGGATGGGTGGATGGACAACTACGTATACTGTACGACAGCTGCAAAGGTTGCTCCACCGATCCACACAACTTTTCCTTCCAAAGACGTCGCTCCAGATGGTGACGGGCGCCAACTGTCGCTAGATATGGGAGCCCATCGTATCATCCCACCTGTTGAAGTCGTCCTCGGATCGGGACGTCCCTCGGGTCGGAGCGTCGGAGCGACGGCTCGGGGCGGAACGATCGAGCGATCGGACTTGTGTAGATAAACACCCGCGGACATACATACTCGTATGTGTAGTATTAGAGTACGGCAGTTATTTAGCTACTTACGGACAGTACTACGTACATTCTCATATCGCCAGAACTAGGACAATTAGTTACTTTGTTTCAGAAACATCGGGCCAAGAGCCCGCGCCGTAGATAAATAGCAGTAGCGTAGAACTACTGTCACCTCAGTTATCGTGCCGTATGTGCGACACTGAGGTGAGCACCTTTATTCCTTGTTCATAGCCTTTCATAGATACTTATGCACTGTAGTATAATCGTTGTCCTACAGGTGAATACACTACAGTTATCGTGCCGTACGCGCGACACTGAGTATAATCGTTGTCCTACAGACAACACACGCGCGTCCACGATCTCTCACTCAATCCTAAGATTTGCATCACCACCGACCGAATCCGACGACAGAGGGAGAAAACGCGGTGCAGACGCCCATTTCTGCCCTCGGAGCGCGGACCGCCGGCGGTGGCATCGCAGCTTGCGCGCTTCTCCGATAACCTGTCGCATTTATTGGAGGAACCTCAAATTAAATTGTTCAACGAGTTTTTTTTTATCGTTTCGGCTTCAGCGCTCACGATGTATCAGACAAGACCTCATGATCATCTCATTTCATTCTCATGCATACTTCACTATGACGAAGCGACTCCTAATGTCAGCAAAGAAACAGGTATTTTACAGAGTAGATTCATAACTGATTATGGCATGCTATCGTAGGATTCGCAAACCTGGTCTTTATATGTCGGAAAATTCATCTGGCAATATCATCATTATAATTATTTTACATTTTATTATAACGATGAGACAAGTTTTCCGACATTTAGGCCAGCAGAGTAAAGTCTTTAACATCTAGAACACCATTCAATGGGCAACTATCCGTCTGACTTCCTACAGATGGGGCCAGGGAGAGCGTAGCGAGGAACGAAACGACAGAAGCCAAGACAAGCATGATTGTGTCGCAATACTGGGCCATATTCGTCAACTGGTGGAAAGTGTAGACGACCCGACCAACCTAGTCATGTTTTATACGCTGGCGCCGCCAACTCCCTCTCGACTGAGATACGCCAGAGTGAACTCGAGCATGACAAAACGCTCAAGTTCTCACAATTACGAAAGGTAATGCATTATACACAGAGATCAAGGCCATGACGTGGCGCACGGGGATTCAGCCTAGTGAAGTGCCGGCCCAGTGGTGAATGGGGGGCGATGTGCGTGGTCCCCCGCGCGCGCCCTTTTCCGTCTCAACCAGTAATAGTAGTGGATTGGTACTCACCTGAGGAGGTAGCTAGCCAGCTACCACATCCCTCATGTATTATCCTCGTAACGTAATAGACAGACAAGATGATTCCAGCCTTACACATACTGTGCGCCCGCCCCGTGGGTGGTCGAGAATCGACGGGTATCGGAGATGGGGTTCAGCAAGATTCGAGTTTCGGCTGTCATGTCTGGTCTGCATGCTGGGAATACTTGTACCAGCATATGCGTGATAGAATATTAAGCTTTTAATGCTTTTGGTAATTGGAGCACGGACGATGTACTAACACATCACCATCAGAGAGACCATAGTACCCCCTCCTCATATTATATCATGCGTGCTTTCAGACCCCCTCAGGCTTGAGCAAAACGAAAACGAGCAGGAAGAAAAACGGGCCGCCTGTCAGTTGTTTGTCAACCCCGGCCCGCCGCCGCACCGGGCTATAACGCTACTACGCCACGGCATATTGTCTCCGTCTCTGACTTGGGCTCGAAAGTGCCAGTAGTATCATGACTCACTCCGGATGCATGGCATCTCTCACCTCAGACCGTGCAGAATGCATTTATGTGGTCCTCATCCATCTATTTCCCCGGCCCATTTGGAGGCTCTGGACCTGTCCTCTCTTTCTTACTCATACTCCTCAGGGTTTGTCAGTCGCTTCCGACACACTCTCAAGTTGGTCACAATAAACCCTCAAGACAAATTACTCGCGAGAGCACTATAAGCTGGTCTATCCAACAAGGCGCTGTAGCTTCAAGTAGTCGGGCGTCCCGAGACCCGTGACCTACGTGCCGAGACCGTGAGTACAAATCGCAGGGAAACAATATGTTGAAACGGAGTCCTTACCGGATCCCATCCCTCCATAGCTGAGAATCCTGGCGTCCCGCAACCGGGGTTCGAGCCAGAGGTGATATCGTTGAACCCCGTCGCGGCCTTGGAATAAAGCAGAGGATTAAGGAACCCGAGTGGTCGTTTCCCCTTTGAGATCAAAAAGTCGTTCAGGAGGGAGATGACACCTGCCGCAGTCTGTTGCAGAGTGAGCAAAGGTCCTGGGAAAGACGTGGTGAAGAACGTACCGGCGCTGCGCAGCTTGTACCATCGACGCTCACTACTTTTCCACCGAACACGACTTGGAAGTTCGTCGCCTGAGCGGAGATATCTGGGTAGCCGCGGCCAGAACGGCTAAGAATCTGTTCAGCTTTTCTGAGATCACGGTGTTATCAAAAACGAAACAAACACACTCATAATAGCCTTTATTTTTGCTACCAATTTTTTCGAGGTACGCAGAGACGGCACCGTCCTGGTACTGCGGTCGTTTAAAGTAGTTCGAAAAGCCTCCACCCGAGAAGTTGGCCGCCACCTCAGGGTTCACTCGAGTCGTGCCACCGACGGCCGTCACAAACGGGCCTGACAATGCGCTATCAAGTGAGTCGCGTATATTATTGTTTTAGAAGAAGAAAACCCACAAGATGCAGGGAAAAGTGGGGAAAATTGCACGACTTTACTGCCGTTATTGGTGAGGCAATCCCCCTCTCCAACGCCAACGTCACCACTCGCGAAGAGAACGCTGACGCCCCTCGCGCCGAGCTGAGCAAACAGATCGCATACAGATTTCGCATACTCTGGCGGGACCGTCTGCTCGTCATCGTCATATGAGGCACTGACTGTCTGTGGGATCGTCGTCTGATTCTGGCTCAAGATGAATTCGAGCCACTCCAGGTATGGCTCGTTCGTGTTTGTAGGAGTTGCGTCATCAGGCTTGAAAGGTGGGGAGCCGCCCGTGCTGTAGAAGATGCTCCGCGTCGGGTAGGTGATCGACTCGGCGTATTGAATGTCAATGTTAGCCTGTGTGATGGTACAGACCGTGACGCCCACAATCGTGCGGGATGCACTGGACGCACCTCCATAGCTGGTTTACTCTCGTCACTGACGCCTCCGTTGACCTTCTCAACCGAGAACGTAGCAGCCTTAGCATCGGCGCGGAAGAGTGTCATGAACTTGGTCAAGTCCGAATGGCTCGCATACTGTTCCAAGTAATCCGTAATGCCAAGTTTGTTCTCGTGCGTAGCTCGCGGCACATACTTTGCCGTCTTGTACAACTGGCGCAGGCACGCTGGCGTTGTCGTGTTTGAGCAGTCAGACGGGACCGGCGCGTCGGGGTCCAATGCTGTTGCCAATGCATGTTGCCGGTCCGGGTCGCCGTTGGGAAGTGTTGGCCCATTCTGCACCAGTCGCGAGCGTCTCCGAAGAGCGCGTGGCGAGCCGAAATAGGTCGTCGGTGCGACGGTCAGCACCTTCTCCTGCAATGCAGCGGGGAGCGCATAGCGAGTTGTGCGAACGATGGTCTCGTCCGTCTCTGCGTGGCGGTAGAGTTGGTATGATGCGCCGAGGAGGGCATTTGCTTTGGCCAGAGGCACTCCAGAGAGCGTCAGCCAACTTCCGCCGTGCGTGACCGAGAAGGAGACCTCGTGGCGTTCGAGCCAAGAACCGACCAGTTCGAGAGTGTCCGCATGTGGCGCGACGAGCTCGGCGACCTCCTCTTTGGACAGGTGCGCACCATATCTGTAGTTTGCGGCCACACATCATACGTAAGTGACCTCGTTTGCATGTACGGCAGCACAGCGCCCCCGAAAAAAAAAACAAAAATGTACTTTGGGTGCTGAGGGTTGCTGACTTCGTAGAGCGCGTCGACCAAGGCGTTCTCACGGTGCGGCCTGAGCGCAACGCGCAGGTCGATGGTCGTACCGGCGGGGGGATGACCTTGGCACTGCCACTTTGCAGGAATGGAGTCCAACGAGTGCTTCACTACCATCACGTCGTCCCAACGAGGCGTCGTGGGAGTGGCGAGGCCGAGAGGGGTGTTGGTGACGGCGGCGGCGAGTGCGGATAGCACGGAGAGCCAACGCATCGTTGGCAGTGACTCAAAATACGGAGAGGGAGAGAGAGAGAGGACCGTGACCTGAGGACAACAGGGAAGAACTGGCGCAGAGAATGGTTATATAGTGCGTTCTTCGCCCGAGGGCCGTGGGTGTCGCAAGCGGAACCACCACGAGTTGTTCATCCGTGAACACAGGAGTCTACTAGTGCCCAGCCGCCGGCACTCTTCCCTCTTCGCGCCGGGGTACAGTACTATGCTTCGTTGACGCACTTCTATCCATGGCGTCGCGTGTTTTTGAGTCTGAAGTGTGATGAAGTGTGTTTAGTTAGCATGGAACGGAACGCACGGATCGACGGAGCGCCCAGAATTACATAAGTAATAATAAGGCCCCAGCAACCGACGTGACGTTCGGGATCTTCCGGGTCAGTGTGTGACAGTAGGTCCAAGGTGACATCACATAATATTATAGTTTGTTCTTCGGTTGATCTCGGGAATTCTCGGCTTGGTAATTCTCATCGTTATTGCATACTATCATCACCAGGCAAACACGCTCATCACACAGCCTCCCTCAATCTGAGGATGAACCGCCCGTCAATGCAAGGCTTTATTGGACTACTGAGATTGAGAGGGCAGATATATGCTATGGGATGTGCTGAAGAGAGTGACTGAGAAGGGCCTCATAGTGAGGTGGACAAGGATGCCTGCCATCTGAACAATGGCCAGAAGTACTGCCTGCCCGTCCGCCCGCCTGTCAGGTTGCTGGAGTTTGGCCTGGTCCTGTACTGGTCCTGTACATGGCTCTGTTGATCAGACATGGGCACCAGAAGAGCGAAAAGGAGAACATCAAAGGTCGGCCCCAAAAGCGTCTCACATGGCATTTGTGAGGAAAAAAAATCTAATATTATGTGATGCTACCTTGGACCTTACTGTCACACCAGTGACCCAGAAGATCCCGAACGTCATGATAAGGTCAAGGTCAAGGTTAAAGTCGGTTGCTGTATAGGGCCTTATAGGAAGATACCCGCTTACTCGGACTCGGTCAGGACTCGGTTTGATATACCCCGCGGACAATATACATGTATTACTGTAGCACGAAACATATGGCTCACGCGTAGCACAAAACTCATCGGATAACAGAACAGAAAACTTATGTAGATAGATTGCATCAGAGCATTGGGTCCAAGAGCCCGCGTCGTAGTTGAATACCAGTAGCGTAGATTCGTTGTCACCTCAGTCATCGTGCCGTACGCGCGACACTGAGGTGAGCCCTTTACCTAGCGTTTATGTCCCTTCACATATTTATGTCCTGTAGTACTTTGATTGTCCTACAGACAATCACACGCGCGTCCGCGATCCCTCATTGAATCCTAAGATTTAGTACAAAAGTTTGGACAGTCGCTTGCGTTTCCCGTTGTATCGTAGCTCTCGGATCTAGCCTCGGATCAGCTCATGATCAGATCGGCCACGTCGGAGCGCCCGTCGGCCTCGCGTTCAAACGAACATGTTCTCTTTCTCCTTGTGGCCTCATGACTCTTCGTCTCTTCCTCCCTCGTCGCCTCACCTCGTCTTCCCCTCTCGTCCACCACCGCACCACTGACAGCCAGCGCAAGACTCCGCGAGCAAATCATGTCGTCTCCCGCCTTCAAGACGACCACCTTCCTTCTTCTGGACGTCGCCGCGCCCCTCATTGGCCACCAACGAAAAAACGACACTGAGCAAATCGCATCGCATCGCATCCCGTCTTCTCCCCCTCCGTCTCTCCATTTTTCTCTTTCCTTTTCTATGCTGCTTTTCCTGACTTTATGCAAACGGCGACCAGTACGCCCTACTATACCATGCCCAGCCTCTTCCCTGACATCTTACTGATATTTCCTTTACAAATTTTTCCATAAACACTGCGCACCTCGATACCGCCATTCTAGCTACAACCCGAACAGTAGAACTATAAAACAAAACTAAAATGTCAATTTATGTATATATTCTCTTATATATAGAGAAAGTAATAATTATACTTTAGTAAAAATAAAAAAGAATAATTAAAATTATAATGAATAAAATAAATAGAAATCAATTTCAATCTTTCCCTTATCATTTAGTGGAACCATCTCCATGACCTATCTTAGTTAGTTTTTCATTATTAAGTTTAACTTTAGGTGCAGTTATGTATATGCAAGGTTTTTCATATGGAGGACAATTAATCAGTTTAGGATTTACTTTAACAGTTTTTGGTATGATACTTTGATTTAGAGATATTATCACAGAAGGTACTAAAATTTTTTAATTATCCTTTATCATTTTACAAAATCGTATATACTGCAAAAGTAAAACTAAAGAAAAGGTTGAAATTTGATTATCTAAATTTATAATAAAAGACAACTTATTAATTTTTGTGTTTTAACCTTGTTAATCAGTCAGCAGGAAAATAATAAAGAATAAAATATTGGCTACCGCGCATGTATTTAAGCAGCCACCTCTCTTTGAGGATGGCATCAGTACTACCTCTGAGTCGTATTCAAGTGTGTCTCTCTTCTCTTCTTCGTCGCGTGTCTTCCTGCCCCTCTCTCTCTTTCGTCTCGCTGCCGCGTCAGCATCCGCGACAAACCAGTTCGTCGTGCCTCGTCTCGCCCCCCCCGCCCGAAGACCCGGTACGTCTCTCACCGCCCGTCTTATCGCTCACGAAATCGTTCAGGTCCCTGTTACTCCGTTTCTCCAACAACAACAACTATCCAAGGCAGCTACTACTCCCACAGCAACTAGGCTTGCTACACCGTTGCTGACGTGTTTCCCAGCTCCTGATGAGAAACCGCCGGCCCTCTACTCTCGCACACGTGCGCGCGTGCACGTGGTGACTGACGCGACGGAACGGGCGGAGAAAGCCGCTTTTCGCTTCTCGCCGCCGGTGCGCCTGTTCCGGTTAGATTAGATATGGTGCCATGGACAAAATGGTACACACATGTCGAAGCACTGCGCTGTCTCCGTGGAGCCACAACACATCTTTATCCTCCTTGCTTCTGGAGCGCGAGCTCGAGCTCGAGCTCGTAGGCCAGTCATCACAAAGTTATCATGGGCAACATTGGCGCGCAGATGTATCTTCACGCCCTTGTACCGTACGAGGCTTCACCCATCTATCCCTAACCGATTTGGAGCTTTGGCCTGTTTTCTTTCACTCATCCTTCTCAGCGTCGTCAGTCACTGGTCGTGGGCAGGCGGTTACAACCCTTTTCTTTTGTACAGTGCTTATTATGATATATCCATGACCAACTATTCCACCCAATAAATAAATAAGTAAAATGTAAGCGGACGGCGACGCGCCGGTCCGGCCACCCGGGCCAGTCACAGGTCATTAGGCGCCAAGGCGATATGACGCGCGTGATAACATTACGGTCCTTGACCAAACCAAATGTCGTGCGAGATCCCATATCGTTCCATTTCCCATGCTGACCAGTGGAACACCGGTAGCGGATGCGCCTCAGTATTGAACACCCACTCGTCGAGCGGGACGAGGTCATCGTCCGTAAATAGCAAGAAGAGATACTTGAGCCTGGTCGCGATCACATAAAGCCAAAATCAGTATCAAATATCGATATTACGCGCGCATGTGCCAAGTCAGTCAGAGCCCAAACGACGAGCCAAAGGAAACTCTCACGTTTCTGCAAGGAACCAACTACCAAAAGGGGAGAGGGGGGGGGGGCAAATGGCAACCATCAACATTCCAGCCATGTGCAACGCTACGCAACGCGTACAACGTGGGATGACAAGATCACTCACCTTGGCATCTGATCCATCTTTGGGCCGCCAACAAGATAAACGTTTTTGATGCTCGCGAATCCGCTGTCCTCGACGCGCGTCTCGTTCACCAGGGCCTCAAAAACGGCCCAGCCGCGCTCGCGCCACACGGCATCTCCAGTCATGCGCCAGAGCAGATAAAAGCTTTCCACCGCCTCCGGACGCAGGAGATAGCCCGGCTTGGTCGGGGAGTACTCCCGCGAGTCCCTGCTGTTGACGAGGTTGTTTACGGGCTCTGCTGGTCGGAGGCCCGGAGGATCCCCACGCGCGCCACTCCGCTCCCACTGCGCGAGCTGCGTCGCCCACAGGCCATCCCAGTGCGACTCATTAGTAGCGGATGCGGATCTAGGGGACATCATAACCTCGTCTGGCGAGAGTCCGGTAGGCGAATCTGCGTAGAGCGTCCAGCAAGTATGTGCGAGCGCCCGAGCGGCCCACATGTGCGTGCGTGGCACATCCGGGAGCGTTGCAGCACCAAGCGCGAGCACGCCGGGGAGGAAGCAGGTAAGATGTTCGAAAATGTGTGTGGGGTCAAGCACTCCACTTGAGTTCAAGTGGGCATCGGTAACATAGAGTAGATTGCGGGTAGGTGTCATGTAAGTGAGGTGATCAAGGATGGCGTTAGCCGAGCGAAGGTCTGTGTTATGAAATAAGGATCAAGAAACTCTTGAAGAGAGAAGAAATCATACACAAGTCACGAGCTTTGGTGTTTGTGCGGCCAGAGAGGAGCCATTGCTTGAGCATATACTCATACGCGCTGTCCGCAAATGCACCAACAGAGACCATTTCTATGCACACCATCAATACGCACGCTGACCATGCCCAGGCAGGGAATACATACTGGAAGTCGGCAAACCAGTATTCGTGGACCACAATGTGGGGAACAAATTTTCCCACGAAGAGAGGTTCGTTGCGTACATAATCTCCATGACCCTCTCCACGGCGGTATAATACACCGTGCGACCAGTCAAATATGCCAGATACTGGTACTCGAGCTGGCAGCTGAGTGCCTCGGACCAAATCGTGACGGGCCCCACCCAACCTTCCGAGACACTTCCACTGACGGTGTTGACCGAATATGTCGGCAGGCCCGAGGGGGTGTCGAATACAGGCAGGAGCGCAGTGCCGAGGTCATCGGCGCGGGCGAGGAGGATGGGGTCGTGGGAGAGGGCATATGCAGACAGCAGACCGCCGAGATAGCGAATGACTGTCTCGAAGAAGGGTGCGTGTTTATTCTAGCCAACAAGCACATCAGACGAACTGGATTGCGGGCGCGGGCGCAATGTGGCGGATCACGCGGATCATGTGTCAAACAAAGGCCAAAAAATACGTATACGGACCTTCTTCATAGGGAAAGTGGCATTGGCAACGACGGCGAGCGCGCCGTCAAACTCCTCGTAAAGGCCCATGAGCCAGAGGGTGTCGAGGGACTCTACGTACGAGAGACCCCAGCCGTTGAAGCTGCGCGGCGCGGCGCGCGGCAACCGGGCCCCAAGTCAAAGGAGCACGTGTCGCAATGCAGAGGACGACGCACTTATCGGTGGGAGCCTTACTGACTGGGAGCAGCTCATCGTGCGGCGCTGCATAGGCGACGTAGCTGTTGTAGGCCCGTAAGAATGTGTCGCGCACGACGTCTGCCCGTCGAGCCCAGACGTCTTTACTTCGGTGGTCATCGGGCCAGTGTACCGGGCGATGAACCTTGACACTATGGAGGTGAGACTCAAAGCGAGGAGGGGCGGGCGTGGGCGGGCGTTTATGCTGAGGACGACCTTGTGTGTGGAGATGTGGAAAATAACGTGGAGGATCAGTAGGAGGGAGAAAGACGAGAAAGAAAAGACCCAAGATGAAAAAGAAAGAAAGAACACGGAGGAGAGGGCGGCGGAGAATGGCAGCGAAAGGGTGAGAGGACAACATCAAGGGGGAAAGGAAACCAGGCCGAGCAAGATGAACGATGAGATTGGAATTTCATGCATTTAAAGACTTCCAACTGTGGTTAAGCCAACTCAGCTGAACACGCGCGCAAAGCCAGTTTCCCCAGGCCGTACGTAAGGCCCTTCTCCTTTCTCCTTATGGAAGAAGGGTTAGCATCAGCCTTTATCTATCCCATTTGTCCCTACAGCTCACAACAGAGCCTCAGACATTGTTCGAGAAATGGGTTATTTCCGACAGCTGTTCGCTATCAAATTCGGGCAGAACTCGGGAGAGAATCGGCTCCGGTCGCTTACACGCATCAAAGCTGTGCGTCACCATCGCTCTTGAGTCTGAGCGCGCAACCTACTACCTAGTTCTTCCGAGTCCAACGTCAAACAGTACAGTGAACCCCCCGTGGGTGCTGACGGTCATAACTTTCCAGTTTTGGTGATCGATTCACCCTTGCGGGCATCAGGGTGATCGCGTAATTGGAAACCAGCTCAACGTGGCAGTCACACCATACGACCAATCTCCAAAATCACTTCCCTTTCATCTGCGGTTCCAATCTTTGACAGGGCCGTCGGCGTCCACAGCCAATGGCCAACCCTGCAAGACAACGCCATTACCGTCAGCCACTCTGGCCCACTTCTTCCCGTCGAGGCGAAAGTCTTCTCGTTTCGTAAAGGTCTCCAAGAAAAATGATGGGATCACGATCAAACAATCATTAGAACCCATCACACATATTGCCTAGGGAGTACTGGCATGACCACAGACTTGATTACGGCCTTTTATCTCCCTTGTCATCATCAGGCGCCAGAGCGCGTATGATTCCTGCGGAGAATACATGAGTCCCCGAGAATGTCTTATGCTCCCTTGGCGGTGTAAATGGTCGCCTAGTATGCCGCTGTGGTTCATGCATTGAAGTGTAGCTGCCTTGGCCGCACGTTGCGCTAGGCTCCTATGAGAAAGTATTCAGACGCCAAGGTGAGTCAGCTAGTGGGGTGTATGAGGGACAAAAACACGCCTGGTTTCGTACAGTATGAATTCCCTACGGCCTCCGCCCTCTCTCCACCGTCATCTATTTTCCATATATCGTCTCATCAAGACAGATGTATTACACAAACACGAAAATAACAACTGGCATTTTTACCCTCCTCGAGACGTACGCACGCGAGACAAAGCCGATAAGCGTTCTGGAATCGATGGCCGACACTGTCGCCGCCGCCGCCCCTGACGACGACCGACGACGATCCTTCAAGAACGCGATGGATGGCCTCCGGCCGAGGTGCACCCTGATGAGCGCCAGCACCGACGCCTTTGTCAAGAGCGATCCCGTGCTCGTCATTGAGTCTCTTGTCGATAATCAGTAGCCTTGCCCATGATCTCGATCGCGGCGGCAATGCCCGCCTTCAAGTTTTTCAAGTTTTGACTTCCTTGCGAGCGCGTCGACCTTTGCCCTCGCCTTCGCGCGCCGTTCTTTGCTCTTTTGGCCCTCCTGTCATCGAGCGCGGGTACACGGAAGAAGGCATAATGGGGTGATGGGGCGCGAGGCAGGAGACCTCGCTAGCACCCGATTTTGAAATCAATGGCCGCGAGGGCGTCCGGCTACGCATGCTTGATATGATATCCGGCCCACTGAATTTCTGCTATAAGGTATGTTATATTGATACATATGTCGATGGTATGGCAAGCGCGGCACAGTCGATTCGCCAATGTCATCCTTACATTGTAAGGGCCTCGGAAAAGCTCCAAAATCGCAATAATCAGCACTATCCTTTCATTTCTCTCCCACTGGTCTGCGCGCGTCTCGTCCCTTCCACTCCTTTCAAAAATTCAACAACATACGGAAGTTATCAGCACGGAGCTGAGCACGCACGCGCAAAGCAGAAGAGTACGCTTGGTTGGAATACGTAAGTTACATAATCACCCTTCTCCCATCTGACTATCAGGGCTATCCTACAGATCACAACCTGCACCTAGAGGGCCACAGACATTATTCGAGAAATGGGTTATTTGCGATAGTATTCGGGCTGAAATGATATGAGATTCAACGAGTCAGGTGGGGGAAACATCCTTGATGACATACCATGATGACATAGGGCGTTGCAGTTGGCGTGGACAATATATCAGCCATCACTGTACCTCCACCACCTAGATTGGATGGGTCGTCCATGAACCATCTGACCCTGAAGCTGGACGATGGCCATAGCGGCATGCGCGTGTGTGTCCATCTTGACGTGTGCAGACTTGAAGCCAAAATCATCTATATATATGGCCATGTCCGAAAAATCTCCGATGGATTCAAAGAGAGGGCGCAGATCTGCAATGCTGCAATGACTGTCAAGATTTTCAATGTAGACGGTTGTGTTGTGCGGGGGCGTCTGCCGTACGACCGTCTCGTACGAAGGTTGACCAAGTTGACTACTCAAGTAGTTCGTTGGAGCAGGGGCAGTTCTTCCACTGCCTATTGCGGAGCCAGCGGAGCTCGAGGAGGGGCCTCCCTGAGTCGTTCGATTGGACCAAATGACCGTCTCGTGCGAACGAGGGGCAGTTCTGCCACCGCCTATTGCAGAGCCAGCGGAGCTCGAGGAGGGGCCTCCCTGAATCATTGGATTGGTCCAAAGGACTATCTCGCGCGAACGTTCGCTAAGTCGACTACCCAAGTAGTTCGTTGGAGCAGGGGCAGTTCTGCCATCGCCTATTGCAGAGCTAGCGGAGCTCGAGGAGGGGCCTACCTGAGTCGTTTGATTGGCCCAAATGACACGAATATTGCGGGAGCCGAGCCGCTTGCCGTTCATAGTGGCGATAGCCTGCTCAGCATCGGTCTTGTCACGGAAGGCCAAGAAGCCATAGCCACATGACTTTCCCGAGTTCGTGTCCCGCATTACACGAGCAACGGACGAAGTGCCAAAAGCGGAAAACGCCCTGGCGAGGGTCCCATCATTGACCTCCGGAGAGAGGTCGCAAACAAGGACATGAAAGTGGCCAGAGGTATCTTCATTGTTCTGCTGGTTCTGATATAGCCGATATATGCTGATCTCGGTGCCGAGGATCTGACGGCCGTTGAGATCCTGGAGAGCAGTTTCTGCGGCACTCATGTTCGTATACTCGACGAAACCACAGTTGTTAACGCCGCTGGTCTCGTTGTCTGATATGATCTTGACTTGATGAACCGGACCACCCACAGCAAAGAGCCCCGTGAGCATGTCCTCAGTTATCCGTGGGCTCAGATTTCCCACGTAGAGGCGGGCCCTTTCCTGATAGCGATCACGATACCTGAGATGAGATTGCAACGAACGAAGGGCAGAGGAAATACGCAACTGGAGCCTCCGCGGGACTTACTGGTGTTGCCCGAACGGGTTCATACTTTACAGTAGAACTGAAAGAGACCTTGGTCAGGACATGATCAAGCAGGTGAATTGGGATTGAAAGTGTGGAGGATGATGGGGACTCACGACAACGCGGGGGCTGAAACGAGACTCGAGAAAAGCAAGTGAAGCTTGAGGAGAAGAAAGTGGAGAAAACGGGAGGACAAAATAAAAAGAAAGATAGAGAGATAGATAGAGAAAGACCCCCTAGTACTCGCCACTCGACTCGACCGACCGTTGAAGAGTGAAGCGATAAGCGTGGTTTTTATTTCACCGAATTATATTTTCATATTATGCGCAGCTATCTCCAAACCTCCCGTTACCGGTGTCAGTGTCAGCTGCAAAGCAAGCAACCGGTTGAAAACTCTGTGGAGTGTTAAAATTCTATGCAAGTGACAAAGACTCGGGAGAAGATCCGCTTCCCAAGATCAGATCAGAGAGAAACAGCCGTCGCGGACTCCGGCAGACCGATCGTTTGATAATGGCCGCAGCAAAAGATCTGCGATCTGCGTCACCATCGCTATCGACGACTCCCCCAGCCAGATGAACATCCGAACCCCTAGTTCTTTGCGCTCGCTTTTCTCACTACTATCTCTTTCCGGCCCAGCCTTCCGAGTCCGACTGTTCTTTGGCTTCTTTGTCAAACCTTACAGTACAATCATTTCACCATTGCGGGCATATCAGGGGTGATCGCGCTTCTCTCACCGTGATTGTGGAAACCGGTGGTTCAAAGTGGCAGTCATAGTAAACCCGTACGACCACCTTCCAAAAATCGCTTTCCATGTCATCTGCGGTGCCGATATCCGACGAGGCCGTCGGAGTTGCATGGCAGTGGCCAACCGTTGCAAGAAGGACGCCATGACTGTCCGTGACCGAGTCGGTGCACTCCTCTGGCCCACTTCGTCCCGTCGACGCAATGGTTTTTCTCAATCCACAAAGGTCTCCTGGATCACGATCAAAGAATACATCAGCCCACATCACTCACGATATTGGCTATGAAGTACTGGCATGACCACAGACTTGACCTTTTATCCCCTCTTTGTGTATCAGACGCCAGAGCCCGTGTGGGAAGGACAAGAGCAGACAAACGCCATGTTGGAAAAAACGAGGTGCACGCGCGCGGGGAACGAATGGGATTGGCGGATGGGAGTGGGCAAACGCGCTCCCTTCCCAGACACTAACTTACAAGAACATTAAGGACAGTACATGGGTTAGGTTAGGTGTCAGTGACGTAGGTCTGCATGCTGGGCACCTACGCTACACGTTGCTACGCTGTCACGACCGAGGCATAACTCCACATTGTCTCCCTCTCCGGATTGGGCTCGAAAGTGCCAGTAGTAATCATGATTCACTGCAGATGCATGGAATCCCTCAGGCTGTCTAGAATCCATTCACGCGGTCTTCAGCCCATCCATCTATTCCCAACCCATTTGACCTTTTGGCTCTCAGGGCGTCAGTGGTCGTGCTCAAGCGAATGGTACGCGATCCGTGGGATGGTAGGCGGTCATAGTGACTCTTTTTTTGGTGCAATCGCTATATTTCACCAACTGTTCTCTTTAATAAGAAAAATGGTAAAATGCAAGTGAAAAATGCTTGGGGACGGGGACGCGCTGGCCGCTACTCATCGATCGCGGCAGCATGCTAGGCGATATGGCGCGCATGATAAATACGGCTCTCCAATAATATTACGGTCCTTGACCAAATCAGATGTCGTGCGAGATCCCATATCGTTCCATTTCCCATTCTGACCAGTGGAACACCGGTAGCGGGTGCGCCTCGGTATTGAACACCCACTCGTCGAGCGGGACGAGGTCATCATCCGTAACAGCAAGAAGAGATACTTGAGCCTGTCGCGATCACGTAGCCATCATCAATGTCAACATCAATATTACGTGCGCGCGTGCCAAATTAGTTAGAGCCCCACAACGAGCCAAGGAAACTCTTACGTCTCGGCAAGAAACCAACTACAAAAAAAGGGGGGGCAAAGGACAACCATCAACACTCCAGCCATATGCAACACTATGCAACGCGTACAACGTGGGATGACACGATCACTCACCTTGGCATCTGATCCATCTTCGAGCCGCCAACACGGTAAACGTTTCTGATGCTCGCGAATCCACTGCCCTCGACGCGCGTCGCATTCACCAAGGCCTCAAAAACGGCCCAGCCGCGCTCGCGCCACACGGCATCTCCAGTCGTGCGCCAGAGCAGATAAAAGCTTTCCACCGTCTCTGGACGAAGGAGATAGCCCGGCCTGGTCGGGGAGTACTCCCGCGGGTCCCTGCTGTTGATGTTGTTGTTTACGGGCTCTGCTGGCCAGAGCCCGGGAGGATCCCCACGCGCGCCACTCCGCTCCCACTGCGCGAGCTGCGTCGCCCACAGGCCATCCCAGTGCGACTCATTCATAGCGGATGCGGGACTAGTGGACATCCTGACCTCGTCTGGCGAGAGTCCGGTAGGCGAATCTGCGTAGAGCGTCCAGCAAGTATGTGCGAGCGCCCGAGCGGCCCACATGTGCGTGCGTGGCACATCCGGGAGCGTTGCAGCACCAAGCGCGAGCACGCCGGGGAGGAAGCAGGTAAGATGTTCGAAAATGTGTGTGGGGTCAAGCACTCCACTTGAGTTCAAGTGGGCATCGGTAACATAGAGTAGATTGCGGGTAGGTGTGATATAGGTGAGGTGATCAAGGATGGCATTAGCCGAGCGAAGGTCTGTGTTATGAATTAAGGATCGAGAAACTCTTGAAGAGAGAAGAAACCATACACAAGTCACGAGCTTTGGTATTTGTGCGGCCAGAGAGGAGCCATTGCTTGAGCATATACTCATACGCGCTGTCCGCCAATGCTCCAACGGAGACCTTCGCTATGCACATCATTAATACGCACACTGACCAGGCCCAGACAGGGAATACATACTGGAAGCCGGCAAACCAGAATTCGTGGACCACAATGTGGGGAACAAATTTTCCCACGAAGAGAGGTTCGCTGCGTACATGACCTCCATGACCCTCTCCACGGCGGTATAATACTCTGTGCGGCCAGTCAAATATGCCAGATACTGGTACTCGAGCTGGCAGGTGAGCGCCTCGGACAAAACCGCGACGGCTCCCGCACTGCCTTCCGAGACACTTCCACTGACAGTGTTGACCGAGTATGTCGGCAGGCCCGAAGGGGTGTCGAATACAGGCAGAAGCGCAGTGCCGAGGTCGTCGGCGCGGGCGAGGAGGATGGGGTCGTGGGAGAGGGCATATGCAGACAGTAGCCCGCCGAGATAGCGAATGACGGTTTCGAAGAAGGGCGCGTGATTATTCTAGCCAACAAGCACATCAGAACACGTCAGAAGAGTGTGCGGGCGAGAGTGTGCGGGCGCGGGCACAATATAGCGGATCACGTGGATCACGTGTCAAACCAAAGCTAAGAAAATATGTATACGCACCTCCTTCATAAAGAAAGTGGTGTTGGCGACGACAGCGAGCGCACCGTCAAACTCCTCGTAAAGGCCCATGAGCCAGAGGGTGTCGAGGGAGTCCACATACGAGAGGCCCCAGCCGTTGAAGCTATGCGTCGCGGCAACCAGGCCTCGGTGTCAAAGGCGCACGTGCCGGATGCAAAGGACGACGCACTTATCAATGGGAGTCTTGCGGACTGGGAGCAGCTCATCGTGGGGCGCTGCAAAGGTGAGGTAGCTGTTGTAGGCCTGTAGAAACGCTTCTCGCACCGCGTCTGCTCGTCGAGCCCAGATGTCTTTCCTTAGGTTGTCATTGGGCCTGCGTACGGGGCGCTGAACCTCGATACCATGAAGGTGCGACTCGAAATGAGGAGGAGTGGGCGTGGGTGGGCGTTTAACCTGAATACGAGTCCAGTGTAAATATGGAATATAACGTGGAGGGTCAATAGGAGGGAGAAAGACGAGAAAGAAAAGACCAAAAAGGAGTAAGAACGGGAGGACACGGAGCAGAGGGCGGCGGATAATGGCAGTCGAAGGGTGAGATGACAACATGAAGGCGGAAAGGAAACCTGGCCGAGCAAGATGAGCGACCAGAATTGAATTTAAAGACTTTGTGGCTGAGGGCGTTGAGGGTCTATTATTGGCCATTGTCCGAGCTGGCTATCAGGGCTGTCCTGTAGACTACAACTTGCACCTAGTAGAGCCACCGATCCCATTCGATAAAAGGGTTAATTGCGACAGCTCTTCGGTATCAAGTTCAGACAGAGACTCGGGTAAAAATCGGCTCCCCAAGTCAGAGAGATCCAAGTTTTGGGGAGAACAGCCGTCGTGGACTCGGCAGACGTGCGCGCCGATCGCCCGAATGGTTGCAGCAAAGATATACATCTGGTGCGTCACCACCACCGTTGACGACTCCTAGATGAGCGTCTGAACCCAAGCTCTTGCGTTCGCTTCAGTATTCCCAACTACCTCTATTCGGCCCGGTCTTCCGAGTCCAACACATTCCTGGCTTCACTGTCAAACCGTACAGTATATTGAAATGACTCCCGGGCGGGTATAGACCAGTGGGTGCTAACATACGGCATGATTAGAATCGTAACTTGCCAGTTGACGGCAGGTTCAGAGATCATATTACCATTGCGGGCATCATGGTGATCGCGCTTGTTACCATGATTGGAAACCGGTTCAAAGTGGCAGTCAACCCGTACGACCGCTTCCAAAATCGCTTCCATGTCATCTGCGGTGCGAATATTTGACAGGGTAGTCGGCATGCAAGGCCAATGGAAAACCGTCCAAGACGATGCCATTACTGTTCGTCGCACCTCTGGCCCACTTCATCCTGTCTTGGCGAGGGTTTTCCTCATGTTGTAAGGTCTCCTAGAAATAGGATGGGATCACGATCAAACGATCATCAGGATATATCACTCACAATATTGGCTATGAAGTACTGGCATGACCACAGACTTGAACGCGGAGGCTTTATCTCCATTGCCTGTCAGACGCCACTGAGCGCGTATGATTCCTCCGGAGAATACATGAGTCCCCAGAATATATTTTGCTCCGTTGACGGTTGAAATGATCACCTCGAATGCCGCCATGGTACATATGCTTTGAAATAGGCGAGTGCACGTTGCTCTAGGCCCCTTTGAGAAAGTATTGAAATTTACTACGGACAAGGAGGTGAGCCAGCTGGTGGGACGTATATAGTGGAGCCAACAACAACACACCTCAGTAGTAATCTTGTCTAAGGCCTTGATCGCAGCAGCAACGCCCGCCTTGAAGTTTTTAACTTTTTACTTTCCTCACGAGTGCATCGAATTTCGCCTTCGCCTTCGCGCGCCTTTCTTGGCCCTTTGGTCCCGATGATGGCGGTGGTGGTAGGTACACGAAAGAAGGGATATGAGGCGGTGGGGTGCTAGGAGACAGACCAGATCACCGACAACCTAACCCATTCTTAAAAGGCTTCATGCATGGGTAGATCACGGACGAGGTCGACGACCAAAACGTGGCAACTACGTTAGACGAAGACGGCTGACCCCGCGAGTGGGAGAGCGGCAACTCGGCCCGTCTGAGGACAAGACAACCAGAAACGGCATCGCGCGACGTTTTCAGATCGACCACGACCTTCTTTGGCTTGCTTTTGCGTGTCCTCACGCTTCAGCAACATGCAGGACCTGGGAGATAGACGATAGTCCTTGTTTGAGGTGGCGGGCAACACTCCCTCACTGGCCGCTGCCATAGTTTTGGACCGACAAACACCCGTAGATCCTACTTCGCCATACAGCTAAAAACTGACTGATATTTTGATATTGCATCACGCCCGTATCCAGAGTCGACCGACCGACCAAACTACGATTCGTCCATCACATCATCATCATCATCACATTCCACGGTCTCTTCTCCTTTGGCCCTCTTCACCGGTGGCTCCTCTTGTGCACCTCGCGCGAGCAGGGCCATCCGCGTGCGCATCTTTCCTGCCGCCTTGGCGCTACGGTTCCCTTTGGCCTCGAGCACATCAGAGGCGGGTGCGTCACGAATCATCGGATTATGCATCGCATCGATGTTCTTCGGAAGACTTGTGAGAGGTTCATACAATAGAAGCGCGGAGAATTCGCGGTCAGTGGCTGTCGCACTCGATGTCAGGCTGAGGAGACAAGTCAAGACGAGCAGATAGGCATACCTGGAATCATGGATGCGCCATTCAAGGTTAATAATAATGGCGGTGGAGGCGACACTTCGCTTGCCTAAGCGATGAATGATGATGATAATGTAGCGAACGTGAGTTGTAGACGTACCGAGTCGAGCCCCAGCCGAAGCAGCCTCGCCTGCGAGGGAACATCAGGAGAAGGACCCTCGTCGTTCCAATGGGTGTCCAAAGACACCCATACATGATCAATGCTCCCGGCCACGGGCGCAAAGGCGACGACGGGTCGACCAAAGTCGTGCGCATGTACAACGAACAGCCCTTCCGATACGGCGGCAGGATCCGGCGGCAACGCAAACCAGAACAATGCGGTAGCACTGGGGGGGTATTGTGACGTCCGTTCCGTGAGAGCGGGGTGGTAGGACCATACTAGGTAAGAAACGCACCCGACGACACTGAACACAACCACCAGTCGTTCGTCGATGCTCGACGTTTCAATCTTCTGCACGACAAGCACGGGTGCCAGCGGCTCTTCAAGTTTGCCAGCAGCGGTAGAACTCGCTGCACCAACGTCGACCGAATCATCATCTTCGCTTTCATCCCTCTCGTCCTCGTCTTCATTCTCAACTACAACTTCAACGTCCGCCCCTGCCGCATCCTCCGCCTCCGGAATCGCCTCCGTCTCCACGGAAGGCGCTGTCGCAACAGTGGCAACAACGGCAGCGACGGCCTTCGCTTGCCTCCGCCGCTGCCTCGCAAGCCATCTCCGGCTAGGCGGTTTGCGCTCTCCATCGCTATCGTAGCCCCGCTTGGGTCGCGCACGGCGTACAGTGATGAACGGGCGCACCGCGCCCTCGATCGCAACGTCGTACAGCGGTCTTCCTGTGTGCCACTTCCACACTTTAAGCACCGCGTCACCACCACCGGATATCAGGAGATCATGGGCGGCAGGATCTCGCGGGATGTGTATCGCCGAGATGAATCTACACGTAGAACGGGGTGCATGAGTGTCCAACAAATATGCGGGGGGGTTGAAGAAGAGAGGATAAAGAGTTACCTTTTGTGCCCAAGACAGAAGCTTTCGATCGTGTGCCCTTGCGGGAACCAGCTCGCGCGGATGTGCTCGTCCCGGTCTGCGGTGATGATGTGCGTCTCATCGGGCGTGAGGACGAACGCAGTCAGGAGGGATGTGTGTCCCAGGATGAGTGTCCCGCCCGAGGGGTTTTCGTGCGAGGCGAGGGTGTCAGCTTCTGCATGCTGCGCGGGCACTGGCGTAGGTGTAGGCAACGGTGTGAGAGGATAGCTCGAGGGGGAAAAATGAGCCAGGAAGATCGTCGTTGGTAAGGTTGGCGGCGAGCGCGAGACCCACCTGAAGACGTCGCCAAACTTATCTGCGACGACGATTGTCCGCCCGGAACGCGTGAACAAGATCTGCGTCGGCTTTTTTGGGATCTCTCTGCGCGAGTTTACATTACTCGGTCGTGAGCGTGAATGGAACGAGGGACTCGAGATTCGGGAAGAGGGAACGTGAAATGTGCCGTACCGCTCGCTCAAAAGCAGCAGGCTGTCGATCGCCCAGACTTTAACCGTTTGTCGTCCCCGGCTGTGGCCAAATGCGTATACTCGGAGTCGACGGCGGCACAGCGCACAGGTCCCGCCTTTAGTACGGCGTCTAGCTGCGCGCTCTCGAGCGACACGGTAGAGCAAAGTAGCTCTCCTGAGCTGAGGTTCAGTTCAAGACAGGTCGGCGAAGGGAGCACCCGTAGCGTACATGGAGTCTAGGACCTGGATGTGAGGGCCCGAGATGGCTACGGTTTTATGTTCACCGTGAAATAGTTGTGTATACGGGTAAGATACCATTTTTCCTTGATAATGTTGACTTGGGGATGAAGCGAAGAAAAACGGGTGGTAAAGGGAGATATCTTATCTGATAAAACCACATCAACCTGTTCACACGCCCAGCACCGCAGCGAACTCTTCTTCACAAACGCCTGCCACGTGCCACGACTGCTCTGCATCTCCGTCTCCTCTAGATTCCTTGGGTCGAAAAGATGTTATTCGAGGAGTTCAAAACCCTTCGAAGACTTGGCTTCCGCCATGTATGTCTTACCTCTTCGACTGTCTTCTTCCATTCGGAGTTCTGATGCAACGTTGCATCGCCCTGCCCGCACCGTCTACATAGGTCCTACTTCAGATCCTCAACTTTACCTCCGTCCTCGCGTCCGGTCTTATGATTTGGAAAGGTCTCGGACTGGTCACGAACACCGAGTCGCCCATTGTCGTCGTCCTCAGGTGTGTCAACCCCTGCTTTCATCATGTCATTCTGCCCGAGCTGAGCGTCGTCTGCGTCTGCGCTTCGCACCTGAACCCGCCCAGCGGCTCGATGGAACCAGCATTCTACCGCGGGGATCTGCTTTTCCTCGTCAACCCGCCAAACACGCGGTACGAAATCGGCGACATCACGGTCTACAAGATACCAGGACAGGACATCCCCATTGTGCACCGAGTCCTCGAGACGCACGATGTCGTGAAGACTGTCAAGGGGTCTGTTTTCGCCGAATTTGGTGGGCGCGATGGCGAGGCTCACTGTCTCTCTGTCTCTGCAGTGTTCGGGAGGCCGAGCCCCGCCCTGAGAGTCAGCTATTACTCACCAAGGGGGACAACAACTACCTCGACGACGTAGAGCTATACCAGGGCCTCGACTGGTTGGAGCGAAAACACATAGTGGGGAAAGTTCG
This sequence comes from Russula compacta, assembly GCA_022376555.1. Lineage (NCBI taxonomy): Eukaryota > Fungi > Basidiomycota > Agaricomycetes > Russulales > Russulaceae > Russula > Russula compacta. Next base: position 100,101 of record WTXH01000060.1, on the reverse strand, counting down.
TGGGTCAGTGCATACTCCATCACGACGCATAGTTCGGTATTCATTCACCCAACACAGATTCCTACCCTACATTGGTTACGTGACCATTGCAATGGTACGTTCTAGTGTCGCTTCTCACCGCGGGTCTTACGGATTCGTCTCTGCAGAACGACTTTCCCCAGTTGAAATATGCGCTTCTGGGCGGACTGGGGCTTTTAGCTTTGGTACAACGCGAGTAATTATTCACATTTGTTGTTGTGTAATACCAAAGTTCTGCAATGCAAGTCTCATTTGCAGTACCATCTAAGGCGGACGAATACCAAGCACACATGTTCAGGATTAGAGCTGACAACCCCAAGAAGCCATTACACCCGCTGTTATAATCCCAAGCTATCAACCCATGGGGGAGCTCGGCCCTCTGTACAGTCACCCTCGAATTACTTGTGGAATGCGCCCCGAACATCCTCCTTTATTTTCCGCGCTAGCAAATTCTCAAGGACTGCGGCACCAGAACGAGGTGGGATTTTTATGACGTATATTTTCGGGGCGCCGTCGTTGGCCTGCATTTTCAGGTTTTATGCGGTCTTGGTAAGCCGAAGTTTTGGTACGTGGGCCAGAAATATTGTGTGTGAACGCACCCAGTGCCTTCTTGAAACTGAGCCAAGCCATCTTTGGTGCGTGCCAGGAGTGTCGTAAGCTTCCATTCCAGCACTCTCGTAAATCTGTAGCCAGGCGCCAGGCGCATCGGTGGCTGAGGATATATGCGCGAGACTTCAGATGGCTACCAAAGGTACCAGGCATATTCAACCGAGTTCGGCGGTGGACCAACTAACTGGTACAGTATACAGTAAGTTACATGAGTGCATGAGTGGTAACATGACAGTCCTGTGTGTGCTCTCATCCACGCCACTGGATAAACAAATCCAAATATGCTCTCCCATCAAACTTCCGCTGGCACTAGTTGGTTGGGCGGTGACCGATAATTCGATAATTCTCGGCGCAAGGTCATCGCAAGTGGACACGCGCGCGAAGCCCCGAAACGCTGACTGGGACCCGGGCTAGAGGAAAGGACTTGTACGCACACCGCACGCGAGGCTCGGTTTATATCGGCCCCGCGAGGCACCACGTACATCACCCCATCCACCACCCCACTACATACCACACCCCCGCGGGCCAGCGCAACACCACCCAGCCACTCAAAATACGTCACCGACGTGCCCGCCTCTTTGTCTGTAGTTACATGCGCGCGGAATACAAATTCGGAGGGGAAAAAAAAAATCATCACGGCCCGATCTCGATCGATAAATCTCTACACGCTACTGTACGTCTAACGTTATCAGTGCTCGAGAAAGACACATGGTTGTCCCACAATAGGAACACATTCGCCGCTCTTTGTAAGCAGGTACAACCAATGTTTTTCACTGTTTCCCTTTCCGTCCAAATGTAACACGCGTCCGAATGTAACACGCGTCCGAATGTAACTCTGCTTCCCTTTCCGTCCAAATGTAACCCTTCCCTTTCCGACCAAATGTAACTCTGCTTCCCTTTCCGTCCAAATGTTTCCCGATTTCCTTTCCGACCACACGCTAAAAATTCGTCCCCATCCGACTTCAACCCTCAGTCGGTTACGTGGTTACGTCAACAGGTGCCGTGCCCACTCAGTTAGCCAATCAACAGCCTCGTGCGCTCCGGGAATTCGGCCATCGGCCTTTCCTTGACTGAAACCGCCCCCAGAAACCGCCCACTTATCGATTGCGATTGCCGGCCTGGTAGTTTGCCTCCTCAACGGCCTCAACTGCTGCCCGTTCACACGATCGACCACTTTCGGTTAACTGGGTATGGTCCTTTCGTCTTTCGGCTAGACGAAGACAAGCCAGTACAGATCATCACAAACTATCGCCTGCTTTCCTTGGCTTGCGCGGGTCACACGCACACACACCCGTCTGTCTTCTTCTCTTCCCACCTCGCCTTGGTCATTATGGTTACAGCTAACCACCCCTTCCTCTCCACTTCTCCTTCATCATTCTTCATTCGCGCACACCGTTTTTGTCCAGCGCCCAGCAATCAATTATAACTCTACCCACAGCTACGCCCGACCAAGCCGCCCCTGAGTCCATTTCATCATGGTCATTCCATAAATATACCCGCCGCCGTGCACGATTGCACTAACTATTCTTCGGCGCTATCCCGGGCCCCTCATACTCCTGACGATAACCGCTTGACGTTTTTCTGTTGCCGGACTTTGCTTGCCCTGGCTCATTTCGTTCGCCAACCGATGCAACGCGCGTACTACCCCGCTTGTGGAGGAATCAGGTTCTAGGTATCTGTCGTCAAATTTCTCGGATCAAGGATATATGAGGAAATGAGTGAACGGAACGGAATATACAGATATATATATACTGTATATACCATAGATGTATGAACATCCGTTTGTCCGGAGGTATTCACCACGGCTGTCACGTTCACGTTTGGTCTCGTCGGTCCTCGTCCTCGTCCTTAGTTTGTTGTCATTTTCCGGAAATTGTATCGATGCCATCTTTTTTGATCGGTATTGCTCTCCTGATGTCTTAGCTATCTCATTCATGTCAGGAAAATCCACAAAACTTAAATTTAACTTGACTACACTCGACTCCCTGCTAACACGTACCCCTTGGGATAGGCCCAGAGGTATGTGTTATGAGTTGAGCAAGAGGTCCAAGCCACTGAAAACAGACTCAGGATACTGACACGGCCATGGGTTATATGGGGTGTCCTGTTAGGAGGGACTGCAACAACTTAAATGCCTTAAATTTAATTTTAAGCAGTTTAAGGAAACGGATGGTCTTATTTTTGTCTTAAATTACCTGTTAAGCCTCCTTAACCTTAACTGATCGTTGGTCTTAGCACGCACATCAAGTTTGTTTTTTGGAGTTTTCCTGATGCCACTCACCCCTTCGCTGATGTAGGTGATGTAGGTGCAATGTAGGTGCAAAGGGGTGACCCCAAAGTGGCACGCCAATGGAGCGGACCTAAGTGTGTAACACACGTGTAGGAAAGGGAAAGAGGCACGGGCACGGACCCGCGTCAGTTTGAAAGGTCCATATCTACTGGCCACGACCCAGGCTATCGGTGTGACCCTTGGCGCTAGGTCCTGGAGGTTTCAGTCATATATTTATCTACAAGCTGGGTATGTTGCACCGAGGTAGAAGGAAGTTCTCCGCGAGGGCCCTTGATCTTCAAGTTAATCCCCCCCCATTCCTTTGTACCCTCACCAGAACTCCTCACTCATCGTCACTTGATACTCATTTCAAGATGGCAAATACATGGCCTGACTCACATCATCAACAGGATCATGTACGACATTCCATCCGTTACCTCTCTCGATGGATAACGGTTACTCATTGCCATGCCTCGCTCCCTAGATCCCACCTACATCAGATGGTCTCAATCAAGCTGGCCCCTTGCAAAACACAACTTGGCCAGATGCAAATACTACAATCCAGGGTTGCTCCTGTTGGTGGTGCTCAGCAACCAGACTCAACAATCCACCCGCTCGACGTAGCATAGAACATCGGGACCCATTGCTGCAGGGTGTATGCAACATCCATCCAAAGTCGTACCTATTATCTTCTGACTACGATCCATGAAGGGTCCAGCCGCTCCATATGCGATTCAAGACTTGGGTGCTGACAACACAGCCCGCATCGGGAATGTTTTTAACGCTCAGACGCAGGCACAGATTGCTGCCTCACAAGCTCCAGTGTGTACCAACGTCCTTCATTCCTATCTGAAGTCCGAGTCTAATCCCAGTGCAATCAGGAGGATGCCGGTTACACACAAGTGAACCAGGAGGCATCAGGTTTTCCACGAGCCCAGGCCAGCGCAACAATTGATCAGCCTCAAGTGCTCGACAGGCCTGTCACCGAGAGTCTTAGACATCTTGCTCAGCGCTATATCAACAACCCGGAGTCGCGCATCATCACAGTTCGCTTGGAGCAGGGTCCCTCTGGCCGATTTCAGGTTGCCATCATGGTAGAAAGAGCCGATCTTCTCTGAGGATTCCAACAATCGTCCATGGCCATGTCTCTTAGGCATAAAGGAAGGTATTTATCAGCAAAGCCCCAAAATGTTTACGTTGGAGTGATTGAGGATATTAATTCTATGATATCCATTATTGCGGTCTTGAATTCGTACATTGCTGTTGTCCTGTGCTTTGCTAGTGTCGTGGTGTTGTCAGTGATCAGTGTTCCCCTTATTATAATTCCCCTACTAAGGGGCTCGCGTCAACGTTCTGCGCAACAAAAGCCAAAGCCAAGAGGACATCCTTAGTAGTCATTGGTTGTCCAGTCCATTTCTGTGAGCATATTGAGACGTCATATGAAGTAGAGGCCCGTGAAGAAAAGGGAGGCACTACATGTTGCCACGCACAGCCAACTTATTGCAACTCCGCATGTCACGTGTTTTTGGCGTTGGGTCGTGGTTCAGGTCGGTGGAATCTGATCTGGCTCACTTCCCAGGCCTTCAAGGCCATTGAGTTTGATCAAAAGGAAATTTTCTGCTCCTAAGTGCTAGTCCGAGGTCACATTGCCAAACCGTGCCTCTCCTTTGTAGCTGCGTTGTGGTTGTGCATCCCGCGGTGATTGCCTGCTACGGGTTCAGTTGTCGTTGATTCTTATCGCAATCATCTATCTCAGTTTCTTCCGCAGTCAGTCTGGCACGTTTCCGTCCAAGTCGGTGTTCACGTCATCCACCGTGGCTCCTGCATCATCCCTCTGGCCTCAGGCTTGCGATGTCTCTCAGCCCCCTCCAGCACGGGTTCGAGTGGAAACACGAACTGCTTGATGTTCTACTGGACCGTCGAACCTGATATGGCTGTCGCAAAGGCTATCGCTGTTCATCGCTTTGTAAGGTATGCCCCGTATCTACGCTCCGATCAGGATGGATCAGCTGCGTCAGAGCGCTCGTCAGCCACGAGCCCGACTTGCCAGCTGTCCCCCCCCTCTCTCAACTCCCTCTCCTTTCGACTACCTCCCTACCCTCGACCACCGGCGCAAGACACCTACGAGCTAATCACAGCGTCTCCCGTCTTCATCGCCCCGACGTCCCTTCTTCTCCTTCCTCTTTTATTCCTCTTCCTTCTTATCTAGGCAACGACGACTGACACAGTCACAACAGCTCGGCGCCAGTACGCCCACGTTATGCCATTCTTAGCCTTCTCTTGACACTTTGCCAACAATTTTCTTTACCATTCCTTACCATCCCTCCTGTACGATGACAAGGCGTACATCGATACCGCTCTTTTGGATCTATAGAAACATTCTTGTATTTAAGAGCCTCCTTCCTTGAGGATGACAAAGTAACTCAGTAGGAGCAGCCGTTGCGAATCCCAGTTGCGCTCCTCCTCCTCCTTCGCGTGTTCTCGTTTTCCTGTCCGTCTCGGCACTTACGACTGTGCAACCGCTGTCCACGGGGTGTCCCTCTTCTCTCTCGTTTTCTCGCTCACGCTTTCCAGTGTTTTCCTTCCTTCAATTACCCTGTTATCTGGATGACCATCCCACCCTCGCAGCCGCCATATACGCTACAGCTTGTCTGGTGCTTTTTTGCAGGCAGTTTCAATAGGCTATTATTGTTCCATCTGCAGGATGACGCCGGTGGCACACTCGAGTCCTTCATAATGCGTATCGGTCTCTCCGCCGACCCATACTTCAAGACCACAAATGAAGTCGCAACGCTCCTGTTTTTCCGCAGACCCACAGGTTATCGTTTTTGATCCTTCTGCCGATAACGAACTAGGTTTTGGATGGATCTCAATGACCAAGACTTTCATGCTTCGCGCTACGGGAATCTCCGGCTATTATGTGGGAGGAGAGGGTGCAACTAACAAAAGCATGGGCTCGATACGTGAAGCAGTTGACGAGTTTCAAATTCCCTGCCATGGGCGGCTTGTGTCCACCTAGTAGACCTGAGTTCCAGCGAATTGCTTTGCTCAAGCGCCTTTCTTCGAAAATGCGCCTCGTTCCACTTCCTGACGACGCTAAATTTGTATTAGGCCTCGTGGTGGCCATTCCGTTCTTTTTATGGGGATCGCGTCCATCTACCAAAGAACCGAGGGCCGTTCGAAGCTTTCTCCAGTCATCTGATTTCCCTTTTGCATCTTCACATTGCCTTTGCCGCAAGTCGGAAGGTTGCTGCCAGTGCATATGACGGTTACGACGAGGATTAAGCCTCCTCCCTATATCATGATGACCTACCCCGTTAACCCTACCACGCATTGCGTCGTGGGAATCGTGGACTGGCAATGCGTCTCCTCGCAACCATCCTGGAACGTTGCCTGTGTCCCGCAACTACTGGGCGGAGCCGAGATCGAGTCGACGATGATTCGCCAATGCACACCGCAAAGCTGTTGTGACGGGTTACAGGTGCGACGCGGGATGGGATGAGGGAAGCAGCAGTGAACAGCACGAGCACAAGAGCACAAGACGGAATTGGATAGGGGCTTGAGACGAGAACGGCACACGATAGGGGGGACTTTGAGTTATCAAAGACTGGATGATATTTGCTCGAGCGCACATCGCGCTATTTAGCTACACAGTCAACAATACATGTTTCATCCTTATAGTAAAGTGACCATTGATATGTATGAGACACAGCTAAGACCGATAAGGTGTAAGTAACGAGGCATCAATAAAAGCGTACGTTGTGTTTGCTCTATTTGGAGTGTGCCGCATTTAACACGGCGGTGAGGCTACAATAAAAGCGTCCATTTGAAGAGGGACGAGGGTGAGTCAACCGTATAGTGAGAATATAATAAAGGCAGTATCGTATTGTAGGCACGAAGCCTACATGTTCCAAAAAAATCCTTTTGGGACTCGCACGAGGCAAATCCCAGCACAGGACCGTGTCCCGAGGCGTGCTAACGCACTCACTGCGGTACACGAAAAACAACAAGCTGGCCCCAGACGAATGCACGGACGAGTTTCGCGATAAGCTGCGGTCCTGGCTCGAGCGGATGCTTCTGCGCCGGATTTTTTACGCAGAGCCGGGAGGCAAGCCCGAGCAAGGGTCACCCGAGCGCTTTTTTGAGAACAGAGTGTATCAGACAGACTTCAGACCGACTGGCATCAGGAGGTGGGTGAATGGAGTGCATTTGGACCCTTTCCCCTTGAAGAAGATGGGATCCTTACTTCTGGTCAGAGAAATGTTGGGTATTGGCGAGAAGATATGGTTAACGCATAGTAAGTTAATTCTATGGATGTTTTTCTTTTAACAGCGCTATATTTAGCTAGAAAAAAACTAACTAAATAGAGCAACTCATACAAAGGATGAGCAGAGTAGCTGGAGCAATGCCAGTGATGTAGGGGGACGGGGGTTAGGAGGAGTTGAACAAGGGCAAGACGAGGCGAGAGGCGATGAGTGAAAAGATGGGGTGAAAGGAAAGGCTGAGCCATGAGGAAAGGACAAAGGGAGCCAATTTTTCCGGGTGGTGCGACGTTGACGGGGACGGACATAAGGCTATGGTCGACACGTGAACGACGATGTGGCGGTGGCGGTCAAAGGCGGGCAGTCATCAGAGGAACGGATAGCTTCTTCAAAGTGACGGTCCAAGTGGCGCGGCGGAAGTGTGGCGGAAGGTGTGCAGTCAGAGGCACAGATTAGTCTCGTACTCAGGTCTGGAGACGATTCGTGCGCGAGCGTCTTTTAATCGGAGATTGAAACCGACCGGCTGGGAACGAGACTAGGCACAGATGGCTTCTTTATCGAAATGGCGATTCAAGTGGCGCAGAAGCGGCTTTTGTCATGGCTGAAGCGCCCATGCGGATTCTAACATCACCTTGCGCTGTATCTATTTTCTCGTCTCACAAGGAAGGGCTCGCACATTCGCCGTTCCTTTGTAAGCACGTACCTCTTGCCGAGTCAACCTGAACTTGCGAACCGAGTCCTTGAGTTCATGAGGGGTGTCTGCAATGCGAGACTGGGATAGTCAGGGGGAGAAAAAAAAATGAGGGGAGAGCAAACCATGTTGTCTGGTAAGAGTGATCAAGCTAAGGACACCGCCAGGGTGTCGCGCGCTCGACCAGAGCTGCAGGGAAGGCAGATGCATTTGCCGAATGGAACGGCTGTGGTTGTTTATGCTGTAATATGGGATAAACAATATGGGCCGGGAACCGTCCCGGCCGCAACACTTACTACTGGAGCGGGCGGGTTCTGTGGCGCTGTGCCGAGGTGCCGAGCTATCGGTTTGACCTTTGGCGCTACGTCCCTCTGAGGATACAGAACTTATCTACTTTCGTATATAAGCTGATATGCTGCGATGAAGAATAGGCCAGGGTCTCCACCCACAGAGTTCCTAGTCGCACTTAATTTTAATCACCTCCATTCATCAGGAAACCTACAATTTTCTTGCCGCGACTTGCGCAAACTTGTACAAACTTGTACAAGACGCCACAAGATGCAAGCGACAAGTTGACAAGATAAGTCGGTTTTTGCACAAGTTCACTTCATTTTGGTGGCCGCAAGACAACAAGTTGAAACAAGTCGACAAGTCGATGGGCCAAATGATTGAAATAATTAAAAAAAAATCTATTGATATTGTCCATGGTAATAGGATTGGGGTATCAAAATCAATGTAACGAGCGGAATTCGCATGAGTGCGTAGGGTAAAACGAGCATGAAAATCAAAGACATTAAACGAGCGCATTGGTGAGAAGGTGCAAGGTGAAAATGAGTGTGAAAACTGAGAAAAAAATAAGTGAGCGAAGACGAGAAACATAACAGTAGCTTAGGTGTATGTAATGAGAGTAAAGCATTGGCAAACCCGAAAGGACAACAAAAGACATCCAAAACAATGGTGAGAGCAGGCATGAAAGCACGAAAGCAACAATGAAAGCAGGTACGAAAGCGATGACAAAAGCAGGCACAAAAGCAATGACCAAATCGATAACAAGAATAGGGACAAAATTGATAGCAAAATCAGCAATGAAAGCAGGGTAAAACGACATTAAAATGGCTTGGAATGACCAAAAGCGGAATGAAGCGAGAGTAATGGTGAAATGACAGAAATGGAATGAATATTCGATACGATCGCCCTGGAGCCACACTTAGAGCATGACAAGAAAGGGGATAGGAAGAGGGACTTACTGCTCACTCCTCATCCAAATTGCCAGTGAGTGGGCTGCTGGGCACGTAGAGGTTTCGCTGCTTGGCTTGTGACAGGGGGGCGTTGAGTGGAGGAGCCTGCTCTTGTTGAATTTTTATGCCACAACTTTCCATAATTGCGCGCCAGCGACGGTCACTGAATTGCAAGATATTTGAAATGTAGTCATCGACCAAATGTCCCACCTTTTCACGAGAGAAGTTGCCAAGACTGCCGGTATCAGCACGTGTGCTGGTAGTGAAAAGTAAGAACGCGCATTCGACCTGTAGGGTATTGGTTCATTGAGTGAACAAAGATAAATAGCGAGACACTCACTGCAGCTGAGGCCATGCCAAGGGCGCCCACGGGATGGCCAAAATCGACGCACAAGCCCTGGCAGGCTTTGAGATAAGGCGTAAGCACAGCTATGATGAACTCCGACTGAAACGGCCCCTCCGGTTTCTGAGAATAAAGTAGATAAGCAATGGTGCGCGTGTGGTGACAGATACGCACGATATAATTGCGCGACTCTGGAGGGAAGAGACAATCAACCAGAGTTGGCATTCCATATTGTGCAGGGCCATCACCCCTTGTAGCCCAGGCTGCAAATTCCATGATGGCAGCTCGGTTATTCTTAAATCTGTCACCTTCGAAGAAAGCAGTGATGACCTTGATGGCTTGGCGGCCAAAGAACGTCCGCTTTTCGTTTATTCGGTCTTTTGCCTGTCAAAAAATCAACAATTAAACATCGATCATTGAGAGTAAACGAGGTGGTGTACCATAGCATAAATCTTGTCATTTAATTTGACTTTGTAGTTGGAGCCTGGAAAAACTTTATCAACCAGCATCTGTATAGTCTTGACATCATCAGTTTCTGTTGGATCTGACAGTTCCCATGGTTTGGCGAGACCCTAGGTACGCATAAATAGCGGGAAGGAAGGTGATATTCCAACAGGCACGAGCGAATTGTGGAAGACTGGTATCCTCTAAGGATGCGGAGGACGTGACGCTACTGTTTGAGGTTACCAAGACAGATGAGGCAGCCTTCCCAATGGCCTTCAATTCTTGCTTTACCTCTGGCTTCTTGACTTTGGATACCGGTCCAGGAACTTGTTTGATGCGGGGAATGGGTTTGGGCCTAGGCTTGGCAACGATACGTTCACATCCTTCTTTGCTATCAGATATGATCTCGACACTCTGATGTGGTCAGTCCTTTATTCCTTAAATAGATCAAGAATTGGCTTACATCGTTTTTATGTCCACCAAGCTTTGTATGATTGAAATCAGGCTGGACGGCAGCAGCATCGACATCATCAAGACCGCCAATAACTGGGTCCAGCGGATCCTCTGGGCTGGTTGCCCTTCCTTTCTTGCCGGAGCTGCTGGTGGACTTTGCTTTCCAGTTTGCGGTGAGACCTGAGGGGAATGCGGGCTTGGCCCTTTTTGGAGCACTGACCACCATATCAACATGCATCAGATGTGTCCGTGGGAACCATCAATCGCTATCGGATTCTCACCTTGCCTCTAGGCTCTCACTCGAAGGCCTCTTCTTCCCAGCCTTTATGTCCTTCTTGGCAGCATCAACAGCAGCTCTGATCTCCCCCTTTGCTGGCTTTTTCTTTCTCTGCGCTACCAGTTAGTTCATCGCTACTAAATGAGTAAGCCTCTGGACGTACAGAACTCTTCTTGACTGGGACCTTTGCATCGTCAGAGTCGGTCATGGATCTAGCAGTGTCTGGCTCTGTATCAACAAACTCGGATATATCGTCGCTCTTGGTATCATTGACATCCTTGACGATCGCATCTTCCTCAGCTTTCTCATCCAGCTCTCCATCAATCTCCATATTTGCCATAATCATAATCTTTTCTTTCTCGATCATCTCCAAACGAACACGCGCCTCTTCCCTTCGTTTTACTGCAGCAGCAACCTCGGCAGGGGACCGCTTAGGGCGTTTCATGTCTGGCGCCCCAGGATCGGCAACATGAGATGCCTGTGCCGGGTTCGTTCGTGCTGGAAGGGTCTGTTGTTTCCCCCTTGCTGAAGTCTTGGAGGGAAGGGACTTTGCCACATCGGCCATGGCCACGTCACTGTTCGGATCCATGGAAGCTTTTGAAGCAAGCTGAGTGTTTTGTTCAGGTTATTGCCCCCTGCCAATGATGGTGGGGTACTCACTGATTGCGGATTTGCCTCAGAGTTACCCTGCGCCTCTGCTAGCAAATCTGCTGATGCATAGGAACGGGCGAGCTGACGGGGTTGTCTACCGGAAGGCATTCTGCTTGTGTGTTAGGAGGAGAAAGGTAGTAGGTGTTGAGCAAGTGGGTTGAATATTAGAGAAGGTAGCTTGGTGTATAAAAGATAGTTGTCCACGTAGCTCAATGGGCGCTGTGTGACTTTTCCTGGTTCATAGAGTATTTGTTTATGGTATTTGTTTATGTTTTATGGTTGAACGCAAATTTTGACTAAGTCCGTCTCGGCTCCTCCTCGTCACAACACACGCCTTAGAAATATGGCAAATCCACTTGGTGCCCCTCATGCCTCATTTACCTGTCCAACGTGCTTTCGTCTTTGCAAATCTGGAGGTGGACTGAAGCAGCACAGACTTTCTGCTCATAGAAAATTCACTCCGGAACCTGACGACAATCGCAAAACCTCAACATTTCAATACCACCCATATTTAAACGGTATAGTTTTGCTGCTGACTCTGTATCATATTACTGATATTATTTGGTAGGAATTCCTTGTGACTCGAGAGGTGAATTCCTTCCCCCACATACGCCACCACCACCACCAGAACCCACCAAAGAGACCTTAAACAACCCTTGGCATCCGTTTGAGTCCAGAACGGAATTCGACTTTGCATATTACCATTTTGTCGAGGTTCAGAGCTCAGAGGGTAATATAAATAAGGCCCTCGACATGTGGGTTGCAATGGTCATGGAATCCGGAGGCAACGTGCCATGGGCAAATGCAAGAGAGCTATATAATACTATTGACAATATTCAGCATGGGGACTTGCCATGGAGACTTTACCATGTCAGATACCAAGGTCCACTCCCAGCCGGCACACCGCCAAAGTGGATGACTGAATCCTATGAACTATGCATGCGGGATTTGCGCCAGATCCTTCATCATCAACTTGCCACATCCAATTTCACAGACAAGATCAACATCGTGCCATACCGGCAGTTTAATAGTGATGGTAAACGGGCATGGTCGAATTTAATGTCAGCTGAGTGGGCTTGGAAGCAAGCAGTTGGTCCACTACAATCTTAAAACGCTCGAAATACTAATATGTGCGGCAGGATATAATTTCCAAGAATCAGGCCACTCATGGGGCCATGTTTGTCCCTATCGTTGCTGGAAGCGATAAAACAACGGTCTCCGTTGCTACAGGACACCAGCAATACCACCCTGTGTACATGTCGCCTGGCAATCTGACTAATGTAGCACAGCGATCTCATGGGAATGCATTACTTCCAGTCGCTTTCCTTCCCATTCCGAAAAGTGAGAGTCTCAGACCCTCATATATGTTCCAAGCATTATTCTGACATCCGCAGCGACAAAAAAACATAGGAAGACAGCAAAGTTTCAAACGTTCTGTCGACAGCTTTATCATTCGTCACTTGCCCGTGTTTTTGAGCCTCTCAAACTGGGCATGTCAACACCAGAAGTTGTGAAATGCCCTGACGGCCACTTCCACCGTGCCATATATGGTTTAGGCCCCTACATTGCTGACTACCCCGAACAGGTGTGGCTCGCAGCCATTGTTCAGGGATGGTGCCCAAAGTGGGTCCTTATTTCTAATCACCCTTACGTGCAATTTCTGAGGAATTAGCAGGTGTGATGCACGTCCCGAAGACCTTGATCGTGAAGGTGCATGCCGGAGAACTCGAGACAAAACTGAATTCCTTATCAGTGCTTGGGACCCCAGCACTCTCTGGACAGATTTTGGGGTTTGTGCTGATATTGTAGTACGTTTCGTGCATTGTCATTCATCCGCAGAATTGAAATCAAATTTATAGCCTTTCACTCACAATTTTCCCCGGGCAGATATCCACGAACTCTTATCGTGTAACCGGCCTGGGGTGATGGTTCAACACCATCGTGCCCCTGTAAGTTGCGGAACCGGCCAAGTATAGAGTTCATGCCCTGTTTCAGTTTCATCCCCCGTTTCATATCGATCAGCTCGTGATTTCTTGAGTGGCTTATGCCACTGGTTGTCATTGTTCTGCGGAGTAGAAACAAGTAGCACTGCCCCTTCAGGCCCTAGGCCTGCCCTCATGTACTTCGTACTACAAAGAGGGGACTCATTGCGCCTGGTAGAGGCAAGTTGAGTCTCCTGTCTCAATACTAGCAGCATTCTACTTCCCTGTGGGTGGCTACTGAGTTGGAGCTCAGCAAGCGGGAACCCGACATTGACATCGACTTGCAGGTCGACTTCTTCTCCATAAGCCTTCTAAGTCGCTTTGAGACTTAGCTCGTCGACTTAAGCGTGTCTATTGTTGCTGTCAAACCCTTGGCGGTGACATTAGACTCAACTTGTTTTCAATACGGCTAGCAGTTCAGAAAGGACGCTGCAAAATACAACCGTTGATTGGGTAGACGCCGTCGCAGGCAGAAGGAACCACAGAGTTCGATACATTTCCAAGGAACACCCAGCGAATCCCACAGATCGGGATATACAGATCATTGTCACACCGCGAGGCAAAGCACCAACCAACCCAAAGCTGGTGTGCATTCACGACGATAAGTGGAAGGAAGTCCACTGGAACAAAGGACGATACACCGTAGGAGCGGCCGTCCCACAGCTACACGAGTACGACACAGAGGGGTCAGAAGCTGACGAGCTCCTTGACGAAGAACTAGAAGAACCAGAAGTCGTCTCGGATACAGAATCAGACGAGGCAGTCAAAGAAATCGACGACGCCTTCAACAAGATCAAGATTACACCGGTAGAAGAAAAGGCACCAGCATTTCCCATCAGAACTCTCACTCCACTGCAAGGGCTACCCACCGACGCCATCCCAGCAGGAACTAGAATCCCCAGCATCTCACAAGCCATGTCCACCCAAACTACTACGGCCACAGCCATAACCACCCAACCATCCGCAACCACCCAAAGCGCACCACAACATATCCAGAACGTCCTTAGACAAGTTCTTAAAAGAGCAGGGCCTCCTGGAGGACCAGGAGGACCAGGAGGGCCTGGAGGACCTGGAGGACCTGGAGGACCCGGAGGGCCACCAGGACCGGACCCAAATGCACCGCAAGTACCGGTGGCAGCGGCCGCCGATGTCAAAACCATGGGAGCACTCCCACAAGTCTTCATGGGGGATAGGTCTAAAGCAGACGACTTCATCGAAGAAGTCAAAGGGTACCTACGCCTAAACGCAGACGTAGCCGGATACAACTCCCCATTCAAGAAAATCGCCTTCACCCTCACCCTCATAAAAGGCGAAAACACAGCCCAATGGGTCAGAGACATGGGCGAATGGATTGACAGACTAAACATGCCCCAAGATAACATCCCAGCGCTCTGGGATCAATTCCTTCTGGAATTCAGCCAACAATTCCAAGACACCCAAGCGGCCCAGCGAGCCCGAAACGAAATCAGGGATTGTCGGATGAAGGGATCCGACTATGACGAGTACATCACCAGGTTTGAAAGCCTGGCAAGAAAAGCCGGATACACGCTGGGAACGAAGAAACATACAACATCTTCCTGCAAGGAATCCCAGCCTCGCTCCTACATGACACGCTTAAACCGCCAATTCCCCTCAATTACCACGACCTTAAGGAAAAGGTTAAAACCATCGCGCAAGGAAAAACCATCATAGATGGTATTCTAAAGAAAACCCTCGGGGCCCAGTCACCATTCCAGCGATTCAACAACCTGCCCAGACCACCGCCATTCCAACAAAGGAACTGGCAGCCCAGGTACAATCAGGGGAACCGCCCCCAATACAACTCCACCAATGCGCCCCCATCCATGAACAACACCCCGGTCCCAATGGACCTGTCAAGGGGACGAGCCTCTAATAATTGGCGAGGACGAGGAAACTGGAGACAGAGAGTGGGGCCTCCTGTAAGAGGAAACGTATCCGCACCAGGATATGACTCTATGCGATGTTTCAACTGCGGTAAAGAGGGACATTTCGCCCGCAACTGCCCTGAGAGGCGGCAGCCACCTAGGAACCCCTATCGACAAGGCCCTAGACAGGCCAATCTCATCGACCTCCAAGAAGAGGAAGACCAGGACTACCCAATGGCGGAACCATCCGAAGGAACTTCCGTGGCCACTATGAGGGCACAACTCGAGGGAATGTCCCTCGACGACCAGATTAAACTGGCAAAGGAAATGGGGGTGGCACAGGATTTTCCCTCTGCCTAATCAGATCGGCCCTGCTTAGGCGAGTTCATAGCGAGAATGTGTATATGTCAGCGAGAAAATCAATGACGATCCGATTCTATGCACGATCAATTGCAAAAAGAGCCGAAGGAGTGGCCCTCATAGACTCAGGGGCCACCGAAAACTTTATGAGTCTCAACTACGCAAAATGGCTTCGACTCCCCATCAAACGACTGGCAAACCCAAGACCACTATTTAACGTCGATGGAACAGAAAATAAGAGCGGGGCGCTCAAGTACTACACCGATCTCCAGTTCAAAACAGGAACCCAAACCACAAACCAGAGGTTCTTCCTCTCCGACCTGGGAGACCACAAAGCTATCTTCGGATACCCATGGTTCGCCTCCGTCCAACCAAAGATCGATTGGAAGCGAGGGTGGATCGATTTCACTCATCTCCCTGTCGTCCTCTCAGCCCCAAACGCCGCAAAGGCAGTATACGTACCCCGAACCAAGAACGTGCCACGACCAATCAGAAAGCGAACCGACACATACCTCCTGGGGAGAGTAACGATAGGGAGTGCCACAAACGACCCAGAGCCAAACAACGCCATACCAGCAGAGTACAGGCGCCACAGAAAGGTCTTCAGCGAAGAAGAATCACAGCGAATGCCCAGCTCGACCATCTGGGATCACGCCATCGAACTGCTACCAGGAGCACCGGATACAATACCTGGACGATTGCTGCCCCTCACGCAGGAAGAAAAGGCCGAAATGCACAAGTTCGTCCAAGAACACCTGAAGAGGGGAACTATACGCGTATCAAAATCACCATACGCAGCCAATTTCTTTTTGTGAAGAAGAAGGACGGAAAGTTGAGGCCGGTACAGGACTACCGACCTGTCAACAAATGGACAAAGAGAAACAGAAACGTCTCGCCCCTCATTCCCCAAGTCGTGGATCGGCTCAGCGGATGCACCAAGTTCACCGTAGTAGACGTGCGGTGGGGCTATAACAACATCAGGATCAAAGAAGGAGATGAGTGGAAGGCTGCCTTCCTCACGCACGAAGGACTATTCGAGCCCACGGTCATGTTCTTTGGCCTCACCAACTCACCAGCAACCTTCCAAATGATGATGAATGCCATATTTCGACAAGAAGTAGGAGAGGGCTGGCTCTCCGTCTACATGGACGACATCGCTATTCATACGGCCAAACGACCACACGAAACAGAGGAACAGCACACCGCCAGACACCGGGAATACGTTCATCGAATGCTAGACAAACTGGAGAAAAACGACCTCTATCTCAAGCCCGAAAAGTGTCAATTCGAGAAGGAGGAAATCGAGTATCTAGGAGTCATCGTGGGAAAAGGGCACCTCAGGATGAGCCCTAAGAAGCTACAAGGAATCGCAGACTGGTCACCACCCAAAAATCCGACTGGTGTCAGAAGCTTCCTGGGGTTCACTGGATACTACCGCTACTTCGTCCCAAACTACTCGAAAATTGCACGACCCCTGCTAGAACTGACAAAGAAGACCACACCCTGGCATGGGGAGAGGCACAAATGAGGGCGTTCGAAGAACTAAAGACGAGAATGTGCAGCAGCCCAGTACTAATCCAACCAGATGTAGAAAAGCAATTCACGCTTCACGTGGACGCGTCGGCATACGGCGTAGGCGCCGTACTCTCACAGGAGGGACGACACAACGACCTTACACCAACATTGGCCCAATGACACAAACCAATTTTGCATCCAGTAGCATACTACTCAGCGACGTTCACGCCCACAGAACGAAACTATGACATTTACGAGCGAGAACTGTTAGCTGTCATGAAGGCGTTGGCCCACTGGAGGCACTACCTGGGATGGACAAAAATGCCTTTCGTAATCCGAACGGACCATGCCAACCTCCAATATTGGAAGTCGCCACGAAACCTAAACCGGCGAACCGCACGATGGCACGCCAACCTCCAAGAATACGACTATATACTGGAATATATTCCAGGCAAGACGAACACCGCAGCCGACGCCCTATCAAGACCACCAGACACGGATCACGGCGAGGACGACAACAAAAACATCACAATCATCCCACCACACCGAATCCAAACAGCGCAAACGACCGATGGGAAAACCATCGTACCAAATCTCAAAGAACTTAGAAGAGCTATTGTCAGAAACGCCCACGACACACCTACAGCCGGCCACCCAGGAAGAGACGAAACCTTGAGGAAAGTCCAAGAGCGATACTGGTGGCCAAGGATGAAGGAATGGATCGCAGAATACGTCAGGGGATGCGCGACATGCCAACAAGCAAAAATACTGACACATCGCCCACGTACACCGCTTTACCGGATCCCCTCAGAACCAGGTACCCTGCCATTCCAAACCATATCCATGGACTTGATTACTGGGCTACCACCGAAGCGAGGATTGGATGCAATCCTCACCATTGTCGACCATGGGTGCTCCCGGGCGGCCCTATTCCTCCCCTGTTCAACCAACATCACGGGCCTGGGAATTGCCCAACTATATCTTGATCATATCTATCCTTGGTACGGCCTACCAAGAAAAATCATCAGTGACAGGGACCCACGGTTCACGTCGAGTTTCGGGAAAGCCCTCACCAAGAGATTAGGGATACAACAAAACCTATCCACAGCAGCACACCCTCAGACAGATGGCCTGTCCGAGCGAAAGAACCAATGGGTGGAGCAATATCTACGACTGGTGACAGGCGGCCAACCAGACGACTGGACGGAATGGGTAGCAGTTGCGACCGCGGTACATAACAATCGGAGAAACAGTACGACAGGACTATCTCCCAATCAAATCCTGATTGGATACGAGCCGACACTAGGGCCCGGAGATTTGGGGGTCCGAACCAACAACGAGGCGGTAGAACAAAGGATGCGAACAATGGAGAATGCACGGGACCAAGCCATTAAAGCCATCAACAGAAAGGCGGCCGAAACACCATCAAGCCGATACAGGGTCGGAGATCAAGTGTGGTTAGAAGGAACCCACTTGAAACTCCCTCACCAGGGGTCCAAGCTAAACCCAAAACGGTACGGC
Source organism: Russula compacta (assembly GCA_022376555.1). NCBI lineage: Eukaryota > Fungi > Basidiomycota > Agaricomycetes > Russulales > Russulaceae > Russula > Russula compacta. The sequence goes on along the minus strand of WTXH01000060.1, from coordinate 81,582 downwards.
CCTTTCAAGATACTCAAAGAAGTATCCCCAGTCGCCTTCCTCCTGCAACTCCCTGCTTCATGGTTAATCCACCCGGTGTTTCATGCCTCCCTCCTTACCCCATATAGGGAGACGGACTCACACGGCCCCAATTACGCCCGGCCCCCTCCTGACTTGATCAATGATGAAGAACATTACGAAGTGGAGCAAATTCGGAATCACCGCTATCACGGACGATCAAAGAAGCTTCAATATCTCATAAAGTGGCGGGGCTACCCTGAAAGTGACAACACCTGGGAACCAGCTGACCAGGTGCACGCCCCGGATCTCCTTCGGGAGTATCACAAACGCCGGCCCTTGAACAATATAAAAGGGAAGCAGAAACCCCCGGCAAAAGTAGCAACCAACGTCCTCTCCTCTCGACTAAACACCATTGCATCCTCATGTCTTCCCCCGCTCCAGTCCCTGTCCCAGCCCCGACCACGCGTGTCACGACCTCGGAGACTGTCCGACCTCCCGCCGCAGAAGCCGCCTCCCACCAGACCACTACCACCCCGGCCTCCAACACCGTCCGCCTGCCCGGCGCGTTCCCCGACCTCGAGACCAACGCATTCTGGGACGGACCCCTCTCCCCGGGCACTGTCCGATCCGTCCTCGACGGATACGAAAACCTGGGGCCGGTCCAGCTCCGTCAACTGGCCACGGGTTTGGCCGCCACCCTCCAACAACGCGAGGCCCTGTTCCAAGACGAGGCGAGGTGCCTCAAACGACAGTTTGAGGAAGTCAACCGCGACAACCGGGAGCTCAAAGCCCGGATCCAGCAAATTGACGGGGAGCCCTTGCTGTGCCCTGACGGGTACGTCGAGAACGACGGGAGGCTCCCCGAGTTCACCATCACAACCCCGGACGGCGAGAAACCCGCCGTCTTCATCAAACAGCTCGACGACGGACGGGTGGCGGGCCTGGCGGCCAATGCGACGGGCGATCACGACGCCCAAATCATCGAGCTCTACGCTCGCCCCGAATTCGACGAGTTCCCCCTATCCCCACTCCCGCCATGGTTCCGCGCTCGTTTATGGGGGACCGAAATCGACTACCACCCCCTGCGCGAGGCCGTCATCAACCTGGACGACTGGTCGCTCCTCGCCGAGGTCAACCGGTACCGGGTCCTGGATCGTGAATGCGACACGCTCCGCGCTGAGCTGCGCCTGGCGCAGGCAAATTTGGCGGCGTCTGAAGCCGCCAAGCAGGCTTGCGAAGACCGACTCATTGCGGCAAGAGCGGCCAAGAAAATCCCGTTGGTGGGAGTCGAGCGGCCACAACTGGCAAGGTGGTCAGCGTGGAGGAAGATGGGATGAGGGCATCCCATCTAGCGAGGGAGTGGTGTAACCGGCCTGGGGTGATGGTTCAACACCATCGCGCCCCTGTAAGTTGCGGAACCGGCCAAGTATAGAGTTCGTGCCCTGTTTCAGTTTCGTCCCCCGTTTCATATCGATCAGCTCGTGATTTCTTGAGTGGCTTATGCCACTGGTTGTCATTGTTCTGCGGAGTAGAAACAAGTAGCACTGCCCCTTCAGGCCCTAGGCCTGCCCTCATGTACTTCGTACTACAAAGAGGGGACTCATTGCGCCTGGTAGAGGCAAGTTGAGTCTCCTGTCTCAATACTAGCAGCATTCTACTTCCCTGTGGGTGGCTACTGAGTTGGAGCTCAGCAAGCGGGAACCCGACATCGACATCGACTTGCAGGTCGACTTCTTCTCCATAAGCCTTCTAAGTCGCTTTGAGACTTAGCTCGTCGACTTAAGCGTGTCTATTGTTGCTGTCAAACCCTTGGCGGTGACATATCGCCTGATCTCCTTCATCAAGTTATCAAAGGAACGTTCAAGGACCATCTCGTAACATGGGTTAATGCATACCTTATAGAGGTGCATGGTGAGGCACGGGCGCTTGAAATCATCGCTGACATTGACCATCGGCAAGTTCTTTAAATACATATATATTCATTTTATGTTTTGTCTAATCTGGATTACATAGAATCTCTGCTGTACCTCCGTTCCCTGGATTGCGACGCTTCCCAGATGGCCGAGATTTTCAACAGTGGACCGGTGACGATTCAAAGGCCCTCATGAAGGTGATTCATTTATCATGCGACAAACCATTTTCATTTGCTAAGATGTTATCAATAGGTATATCTTGCAGCGATTGCCGGACATTTGCCATCCGAAATGGTCAAGTGTGTTTCGGCCTTCCTTGATTTTTGTTACATTGCGCGGCGCGATACTATTACAAGTGATGCACTTGATCAACTTGAGGACGCTCTGGCACGATTCCATTTCCATAGAGAGGCTTTCGTTGGCACTGCCGGAGTCGATGGAGATCAAGTATCGCTTCCACGGCAACATTCGCTCAAGCACTATCTTCGCTCCATTCAGCTTTTTGGATCACCAAACGGGTTATGCTCATCAATCACAGAGTCGAAGCACATCAAAGCCGTCAAGGAGCCTTGGAGGCGCTCGAGCCGTTACAAGGCACTGGTACAAATGTTGCGAACAATCTGCCGGCTGGACAAGCTGACGGCTGCATGCCGTGCGCATACCAAGCTTGGGATGATGGATGGGACAACCGCGTCATATGCCGCTATGATTCTCAGGGGTGAGCAGCCACAGCCAAGAGCGGCAGCGGCTATTGATGAGGATGAGGATGATGATAATGGGCCAGCGCCAGGGCCAATGTCTTTATCCTCTGTCAAGTTGGCTCGTACCGCTGGTATGGTTTATTCCACTGCCGCAGCATTACACTATCAGCTTACCAATGTGATATCAGCACGAGGCTATCCTCGTACGCTTGAAGCACTCGCGAAGCACATCAATCAACCAGGTTTTCCAGAAGCTCTACGACGATTCCTTTACGACTACATATACCCCGATTCCAACGTTTCATCTGCCGACATTGATATTGAACAGTGCCCCAACGTCACTAGCCACATTCATGTTTACCATTCAGCTGTCGCATATTTTTTCGCACCCAGTGATCTTTGCGGCACCGGCGGAATGCACCAAGAACGAATTCGCTCTAATCCAAATTGGCATGGCGAGTATGCCCGTTATGACACCGTGTTCATCGCGACAGGTTCGGAGGCCGATCCAATGTTGGGCATGACCATTGGTCGTGTGCTCCTTTTTTTTTCTTTTACCCTTGGAGATGAGCCCATCCCTTGCGCTCTCGTTCACTGGCTAATTCCGGGTAACATTCCCGATGATGATACAGGAATGTGGGTTGTGCAGCCAGAATTCGAGGGTAATGGACGTCGCTCCCTGTCGGTTGTTCATCTTGATAGTATCGCAAGAGGTGCACACCTTCTCCCCGTCTATGGGTCTTCTTTCTTGCCAGAAGATTTCGATTTTTCTGACTCTCTAGATGCATTCCATGCTTACTTCGTGAATAATTGTATTGACCACCATAGTCACGAATTTTTATCATAGTCATTAGTAATTTATTATTTACATTCGGGTTTGAAACTTGTCGTCTTGCCCTCTTGTTTCGAATTGTGGCGGCTTGCCATCTTGTCGGCCAGCCAAAAAGCTTGAAAAAGTACCGACAAGACGGCAAGAAAATTGTTAACTTCCTGATGCCCTTCCTCTGTACCCACTCGTGGTACTCATTTCGAGATGGCAAATCCATGGCCTGACCCACATTATCAGCAGGATCATGTACACTATTCCATGCATTATGTCTCTCGATGGGATAACAGTTGCTCATTGTCATGCTTCGCTCCCTAGATCCCACCTACATCAGATGGTCTCAATCAAGCTGGCCCCTTGCAAAACACAACTTGGCCAGATGCAAATACTACAATCCAGGGTTGCTTCTGTCGGTGGTGCTCAGCAACCCGACACAACGATCCACCTACTCAACGTACCATAGAAGATCAAGGCCCATTGGTTCAGGATGTACGCAACATCCATCCGAGGTTGTCCTATCTTCTGACTATGATATATGAAGGGTCCAGCCGCTCTGTATGCGACTCAAGACCCAAGTGTGGACAACACAGCCCGCATCGCCACTATTAATGACGCCCAGACGCAGGCACAGATTGTTGCCCCACAAGCCCCAGTTTGTACCGACATCCTTCATTTCGTATTTGAAGTCTGAGTCTAGCCCCAGTGGAATCAGCAGAATGCTGGTTACGCACAAGCGAACGAGGAGCCATCGGGTTTTCCACGAGCCCAGGCCAGCGCAAGGCTTGATCAGTCTCAAATACTTGACATGCCTGTCACCGAAGGTCTTAGACGCCTTGCCGGGCGCTATATCAACAACCCGGAGTCACGGGTCATCACAGTTCGCTTGGAGCCGGGTCCCTCTGGCCGATTTCAGGTTGCCATCATGGTAGAAATAGCTGATATTCTCTGAGGATTCCGACAATCGCCCATGGCTATGTCTCTGGGGCGCAGACCAAGGTATTTATCAGCAAAGCCCCGAAACGTTCATGTGGGAGTGGCTGATGATATGGCTTCTTCGATATCCATTGTTACGTTTTTGAATTTGTATGTATTGCTGGTGTCCTATGCTTTGCTAGTGTCTATCAATTTCCCCCTTATTCTCCTACTAAGGGGCTCGTATCAACTTTTCTGCGCAACAGAGAGCCAAAGCCGAGAGGACGTTCTGCAGAGTCATTAGTTGCTTAGTCCTGTTCCGAGGGCATTTTTAGCATGAGGCCACATAGAGGGCCGCCCCGAGCCATGCGAGAATTCGGCAGGTCAGGGATGCAATTGGATGGTGGAGGCACAGCACCCTTCTGGAAGATCAACAGCCGAGTCAAGCCCCTGCGTTTGTTGCCACGCCACAGGGCCCCCTTGTGAAGTACCACCAGTAAGTGGCCTATGCTGCTTCGATAGTGCGTGGAAGTTGCTCATAATTGTCATATGCAGGATACGAGGATCCGGAGAACTCTTCTTCCCTAGCCCTGTCAAGAGAAGGTCACGGTCTGTCAGAGAAGACAATAGTATTCCGTGGAGGTGCTGATGAAATTATGAAGACCGTAGCGATTTCGAACGTATCTTCTGCGCATTGACGCTACGCTCGCGCATGGAACATCCTGTGGAAGCCCCTCTTGGAGACTATCCCAACTCTCATCTCAGACGCCCTGATAATTATGACGATGAACACTGAAAGCACCCCATGGAGGTGAAATAACGTACATTGTGATCCGATTTGGGAGAGCGGTCAAATCACCACTGGGAATCATGTCCTCCCAGTCATGTCGAAGATTACGAGCATGATGTAGGTTTTTTGTCTCCTTTCTTCGCTTGCACATATGGGAGGGAACTGGCCATTTTATATCGTTAGTGGCGGGCAGTATGAAACTTGAGCCTTTCGTGACAGTCAGGGTCACGGTGTCTATGGGGTTTGCGCTCAAAGAGCGACGCCATTGCTAACCACGCCTCCTGAAGTGCACATCTGTGAGAAAATAACTGTGGATCATGCTTCATGAAGCGTATTCGGAGGCATACATGCCAATCGGTTTCGTATCGCAGACTAACCCTGCTTTGATCCCTTTTGAGAAAGGGAGATGAGAGTGAGATGGGGAAGAATCCGGAACAGAGTATGAGATAAATGAGCCTACGTTATGTCACAGGATCGATGAATAATAGGCAAAGTAAGACGGAGATGTGCGGATGTGCGGACACGTACACGTTGTTGTTGGAGAGTATGAACCATGTTGCACTGCGGCAAGACCCGACGGGACATTGATCTGCAATTACTACCCGAACTTTAACACTGCTTGGGTTTACGCCATAAAATACCCGGAATTGATATCAAGGCTGGCGCCGGCATGTTCTGGCTGGCCGCGACCTCGGCACTGTACTCTCATATATGGTTGGAAGGCCTGGATGTCCTTGTGGTACACACGCACTCGGATCAAATTCATCGAAGCGACTGAACCTGCCCAGACTCCCGGTGTTCTAGCCTTAAGGCCTTGAGACCTAAGGTTCCATTGCGGCGCAATTTACACGCTCATATTCTATATGGCTGTAGATATGTGGGTCCTAAGCCCCTGAAAGGCACCCGAGTGTGATAGTGTTGTCCCGAGGGGAAGTTGAATACCTAAGTTAATAGAGAGGGAGAGGGAGAGAGAAATGAGAAAGAGAGGGACTTGAGGCTCGCGCGAACACGGACGCGTTCCGTGTAGACTTGACGGGCACACAAGTGGGACGAGAGAGGTGACAGCGCACTCCACAGGACTCTACATTCACAGACACGGAGCTGGGGTTTAGGTACATTTGAGCCGGTACCTACAAAGGCCGTCCAAGACTGTATTATATGAGAGCAATGCGGGTGGTATTGTAGGGACATTAACAAGTCGGTGGTATGAGAGGAAGGTGAAAGAGGGAGGTATCATAGTGAAGAGTAGAGCGGGGGTAATGAAGGAGAGACAAGAAACAACCATTCTAATCAGCAGGTGGCGACGCAAGGCCAAAGAAGGCAGACGACGCAGTCTGCATGGAGCCGCTCGTACAAAAGATGGGTGACATCGAAGCGGCTGGGGCGATGCCAGCAACGCAGGGGAGAGATGAGTCAGGGACGGTGGAGAAAGGGAGCCCTCTGCGCTGGGTGGTGCGATATGGATGGGGCGAGCCGTTATGGCCATGGACGACGCACAGGAAGGAAGTAGGAAGAGAGGGCGCGTCTGCGCGCTCCCGATTACGGTTACGGCGTGATCCGAGCGCTGTTGTGAGGGCGAGGTGATCCTAGTTAAAATATGTGCTTCTTGGCGCACTGGGGCTTTTATTTAGCTCTGGTAAAACGCGAGGAATTATTCACATTTGTTCTTGTTGGGATACTAAAGCCCTGCAATGAAGGCTGATTTGCAGTACAATCTACGGAGGCCGAATGCCAAGTATACATGTCCAGAATTACAGCTGACAATCCAAGAAGCCATATATCCCTCCAATCATATCCCAAGCTAGAAATCCAAGCAGGAACTCGGCACTCCATACAGTCACGCTCGAATCACTGCTCACTTGTAGAATGCCTCTCGAATACCCTCCACTATTTGGCGCGCTAGCAAATTCTTGAGGAGTGGAACGAGGTGCAACGTTTCTTGCCTGCATTTTCAGGCTTCATGCATGTGGTCTTGGTAAGCTGTGCTGAAGTTTTGGCACGTGCGTAGGCGAGAAAGAAAGCTGCAGACTGAGATTACCAATTTCCCCAGTGCTGCCGAGTTTGGCGGTATACAGCCAACTAGTAGTTGATCTCAATATCAGCAGTCAGATTGACATGGGGCGATTGTTGTGATTCGAGTCTACCACATGTCTGCTGGTCTGCTCCATGTCACTGGATAAAAAAAAACCAAATATGCGCCTGCATCGCAAAGCTGTTAAGACCACATCCTGGGCCAGGATAGTCCCGACAGCTGGCTTTCATTTCCGCAAAAAAACACCGCCGCCAGAGAGTACAGGGGGGGAACTGATATAGGGGAAAGAACCCCTTAGCGCGGCTGTTGAGAGGGGAAGAAGAGGGCTGTCCCTTACTGAGTACTACTGAGTACTGAGTGCTTAATGGTCCTCCGGCCTGGGCCCAGGAATCCGGGGATTGATCGATTCGGTCGTCATCCGAGTGGGCGCGCACGGAAGCCATGTCTGGTAGGGAAAAGAGGGGAGGTGAGAGTGAGCAAGCGGACGGGATGTGGCGGTAGAGAAGAGGAGACGAAAGGCCAGCGGGCTATTGAAGTTCGGGTGTGCGGCACGTGGCACTATTCACCGTCTAAACATGGCGATGCCAAAAGAAAGAGTGGGAGAAGCGCCAGTGAAAGGAAAGTGAAAGGAAAGGTGTGGAGGAAATGGGAAGAGACTGGGGAGGGAAGCGAACGACTGGGCATGGCAGGGAGGGTGAGAAAAAGGAGAGATGATCAAGAGGAGTGGGTGCGAGGGGAAGGGGGAAGGAGACGGAGGGGAGTGTTCGGTTCGCTGAGATTTGCGGGGATTGATTGAGAGAAACGAGCGGAGAGGCGGAGAGGGCGAAAAACGCGGGGTTACAACTCGACAGTCTCCCCATGCCCCCTCATTCCGTCGAATCGCGTCACTCCCAGCAGCAGGGCGCCTTCCTTGGTCACTTTTCCTTTTTGCTGCTTACCGTCACCTGGTGGTGCCCTCCCCGGCGCCAACCCATTTCTTTCCCTCCCTCCCTTCTCATGTTCCTATGGCGCTGTCATCTTTTACGTACCCACCCCCTCATTCCGTCCAATCGCATTGCAGGGGCCTTCCTGATCACTTTCCCATTTTGCTGCAACTATAACGATCACCCCCGGGTACTGTAATCCGCAGTCCTAGTGGTGGCCCCAAACTTTGGTTCCCATTTCTTCCCTCTTCATGTCTTTTGTGAATGTGTGAACGTGACATGTACCCCTCATTCCGTCCAATCACAACGCAGCAGGGAATCAATCCACTCGGATATTTCAGATTCCCCCATACATATGTTTCAACTTGCAGTCAATACATACAGTACCGACTCTGCAGATTCCATCCGCCAACAACCTGCACAATTCGGTTAGCCCATCAGCTGACCATCCATCAGATGCTCCCAGTGGAGGTATCACCCGTACCTCCCAGTCCTTCAAACTCCCCGTTGTCTCCTTGTTCCCTGCCAATGCTGACTGTTCTCGTTGATGCGCATCCCTATCACCTTTTGTTAGTGGCAGCGGCATAAGGTGTATGCCTAACCGATGAGATCTCTCTCTGTAATCTGCAGCCCCCGAGCAAACAGTTGCAACTCTGTTATCCTTCCCAATCCCGGATAGCCACAAGTACACGCGGTCCAATCCTGAACACGATAAAGCATCTCCAAACTCCAAACGCTACATGTCGACATTTTTGTCTCACACACAAGAACGGCTCGCACATTCACCGTTCCTTTGTAAGCACGTACCTCTAGATGCTTCCCTTTCCAACATGATAAATCCGTGTACACACTGAAAATCCCTCCCACTTGCGACACCCAAAATGGTTATAGGTACGGACCTACGTCAGGACGCAAGGGTGGAAAGAGGCACACCCACTGATGTCAGTTTCCCACCTCATTTACGTGGTGGAGGCCAGGCAACAGTGCGGATCGCGCATGTCGGGATGTTCCGCTCCCCTCCGCTTCGAGCGGAAGGAAGGCACGACCTTCCTTCCGAGAGAAAAGAAGTCCATGCGTTCAAGACTTCCTTACACCCGTCGCACCACATCCCCGAGGCTCGAGGTCCTCCATCCTAATTTGGCCTTACCTAAAAAAGATTGTTTGGCTTGGAAGGCAATCTGATCAAGCGCCGGCGCTGGGTCCTGGTATATTAGCAGTCGGTATGTTGCGACGAGGAAAGCTTCAGGTCTCCACCCGCAGAGTTTCCAGTTGCACTTGATTTTAATCCCCTCCTTTCCTCTGTACCCTCAATAGAACTCCCCACTTATCGCCCCCTGGTACTCATTTTAAGATGGCAAATCCATGGCCTGACCCACATCATCAACAGGATCTTGTATGACATTCCATCCGTTACGTCCCTCGATGAATAACAGTTGCTCATTGCCATGCTTCCCTTCCTAGATCCCATCTACATCAGATGGTCTCAATCAAGCTGGTACCTGGCAAAACGCAACTTGGCCGGATGCATATACTACAATCCAGGGTTGCTTCTGTTGGTGGTGCTCAGCAACCAGACACAACGATCCATCTGTTCAAAGCACCATAGAACATCAGGGCCCATTGGTTCAGGATGTACGCAACATCCATCCGAGGTTGTTCCTATTATCTTCTGACTTATGAAGCTATAAAGGTTCCAGTTGCTCCATATGCACTGGTGAACGAGGAGGCGTCCGGTCCTCCACGAGCTCAGGCCGGTGCAATGCTTGATCAGCCTCAAGTGCTCGACAGGCCTGTCGCCGGGAGTCTTAGACGTCTTGCTGGGCGCTATATCAACAACCCGGAGTCACGGGTCCTCACAGTTCACTTGGAGCCGGGCCCCTTTGGCCGACTTCAGGTTGTCATTACGATAGAAATAGCTGATATTCTCTAAGGATTCCGACAATCGCCTCTCTGAGGCAACAAATGTTTTTATCAGCAAAGCCCCACAACATTTTCGCGGGAGTGACTGAAAGTCCGAGGATATGGTTCGTATTATATCCATTGTTACGTTCTTGAACTTGTACAAGTATTGTTGTTGTCCTGTGCTTTGCTAGTGTCGTAGTATTGTCAGTTTTCCCCCTTATAACGATTCCCCCACTATGAGGCTCGCGTCAACATTCTGTGCAACAGAAAGCCAAAGCAAGAGGACGTCCTCCAGAGTCATTATTTTCCTTGTCCTTTTCCGCAACCATGTTAAGACTTCGCATGAAGTAGAGGTCACTTGCAGAGGACTCGGAGGGGAGATACTATACAGTAGTAGCTACAGAGAGTGCGCAGGCCACATCGGAGCCCTGCGAGAAGTGATGCATAGTGATGCCCAGTGGATCGTCATATCATCCATTCTTCATTAGTCTTCATTCATCGCACCGCGGCGGCAGCATGTACAGTTCAGCAACAGGTTACAGGTTGCTGTTCCTGCAGGCTTATTTGGAACTCCGCTATATATGTCACGGGTTTAATTTAACCGTGCCTCATTGTGCTTGTGCTTGCGCCTGCTACGAGTATAGGCCACAAGGTGGAAGCAAGCCCTCCGGTGGAAGCAAGCCCTCCAACGCCACTCAGCGGCCGTCGGCACCCGAGCCTTTGGTACTCGAGCTGATGACGCTTGAAGTTTATGCAGACGACCCCGGCTCCCGCCCCGCGAAAGCGCCCCACCACCACTGCCTCACCTCCTCAAGCTCTAAGGGTAAGAAGAAAAGGCGGACTTGAGGCACGGTAGCCGATGCCCTCTTAGTCGGCATATCAGGCCTCGCCAGAGTTTGCAGAACTGACACAGTCGAAAATTCAATAGGAAGTAGTAGAAGTAGGACTGGGGGACCCTTCCCCGTGTAGGGACAATAATTTGTCAGAAAATAGTTTACAAACACGTGTAGATGTTTCGTGCTGTTAGTGCTGCATGGGGTTCTGTACCCCGAGGTGCACGTTAACGGAATCGGAAAAAAAAAAAAGTTGATTTCCAAACCCTTTACCGTGCCTAAACGTTCCACTCTCCTTCATTGATGTGCTATGATTGTGCTTGCTCCTGCCCAGGTTGATTCTCAGACCCCCTTACCGCGCCCAACCGTGCCCTCTCCTTCATGGCCGCGTTGTGCTTGTGCTTGCACTTGCCACGGGTTATGGTTACTTCCCAGATCCCTTACCACACCTTATCGTGCCCACTCCAGCATGGCTGTGCTAGGGTTGTTCTCGTGCCTGCTACGGGAGTGCTACGGGTTATGGTTAATTTCCAAATCCCTTACAGCGCCTTTCCGTGTCCTCTTCTTCATGGCTGTGCTATGGTTGTGCTTGCGCCTGCTCCGGTTGGCCCCCAAATCCCTTATCGCGCGCCTGAACATGCCCTTTCCTTCATGGCTGTGTTGCGCTTGTGCTTGCGCCTTCCACGGTTGATTTCCAGATCCCTAACCGTGTCCTCTCCTTCATGGCTATGTCATGGTTGTGCTTGCGCCTGCGTCGGTTGATCCACCCAAGTCCCTTACCGCACGCCTAAACATGCCCTTTCCTTCATGGCTGTGTTGTGCTTGTGCTTGCGCCTTCCACGGGTAGATTTCCAAATCCCTAACCGTGTCCTCTTCTTCATGGCTGTGTTATGATTGTGCGTGCGTTTGCTACGGTTGATTCGCAAATCCCTTACCGCGCCTAAACATGCCCCCTCCTTCATGGCTGTGCTGTGGTTGTGCTTGCGCCAGCTCCGTTTGATTACCAAATCCCTTACCGCGTCTAAACATGCCCTCTCCTTCGTGGCTGTGTTGTGCCTGTGCTTGCGCCTGCTACGGTTTATGGTGGACTCCTAAATCCTTTACCGTGCCTAACCGTGCCTCCTATCCTTTATGGCCGTGCTCTGGTCGTTTATGGGCGTGTGTCATCCGACGGATGCGACAAGAATAGCTTGTTGAAAGCGCCCGCGGACGAGAACCTAAGCTCGTGACTCTAGGCAGTGACAAACCAGCGATGCATATCGATAGTTTGTGCGATAGACATGTCAGGCTCGACGGTTCAGTAGGTACAACGTCGAACAGTTCATATTTCCACTCGAGCCCATGCTGGAGGGGACTAAGGGACACGGCAAGCCTGGGTGATGATGACAGAGCCACGGTGGAAGACGTGGATGCCAACTTGGAAGGAAACGTGCCAGACAGACTCTGAAGAAAGTGAGATAGATGATTGCGGTAAGAGACTTTGGGGATCAACCACAACCCGTAGCAGGGAATTACCGTCGATTCCTTCATATTGGTCTCTCAGGTGACCCATGCTTCAAGACTCCCAGTGAAGTTATAATGCTCCAGTTTGTAAAGCACGTCCATGTCTGACCCACAGATAATCGCTTTTGATCCTTCTGCCGATAACGAACTAGGATTTGAATTGATCTCAATAAGCAAACCTTCAGTTTCGCCATGAAATTGCTATGGGATCCTCCAGCTATTGTGTGTGGGAGGAGAGCAGCTAACGAGCTTCAAAATTCCTGCCAAGGGCGGCTTGTATCCATCTAGTAGACCAGAGTTGAAGAGAATTGCTTGGCTCAACCACCTTCCTTCGAAAACGCTCCATCGTTCCACTCCCTGACGACGGTAGATTTGTAGTAGGCAGCATAGTGGCCATTCTGTTATTTTATGGAGATCGCGCCCATCTACTAAAGGATCAAGGGCCGTTCGAAACATCCCCTAGTTATCTGACCTCCCTTTTGCATCTCCACATTGCCTCAGCCGCGAGTCGGAAGGTCACTGCCAGTGCATATGATGACTACGAGGAGGATAACATCCACGAATTGGAAGGTGTCATCGCCGCCTGCTCTCCGCTCGGTCCATCTTTTTCCTCCCAGAAGCTAGCAATGCCGAGATCTTCTCCCTTTATCATGACGACCTACCTCGTTGACCCTACCACGCATCGAATCACGGGAATTGTAGACTTGGAATGCGTCTCCTCGCAACCATGGTGGAAGGTTGCCCGGGTCCCGCAATCACTGGACGGACAGGAGGTCGACGATGGTTTGCCAATGCCCACCGCGGTGCTGCCCCCAGACGAAGGCGCAGACGAGTTTCACGAGGAGCTGCAGGACTGGCTCTAACAGATGCTTCTGCGCCGGATTTTTCTTTACGAGGAGCTGGGAGGCGAGCCTGAGCACGGGTCTCGCGAACGCTTATTAAAGAACAAAGTGCATCAGGCAGACCTCAGGCCGGCTGCCATCAGGAGGTGTGTGAATAGAGTGCAGCAGGATTCGGACCTTTCCCAGTGAGGAGAGGATGGAGGGGGGTCCTTAATCCTCGCCAGAGCATTGAAGAGGCATAGGATGCCACGTGATCGCGTGCCTTGCCGTAGCTGTCTGTAGCCTGTTCCGTCATCCGTACCACACGCGTGCATGCAAACAATCTCATTTGCACCGAGATTCCGCGTGTCCGGTCCTCATTTACGACTAATTACTTCACATGCAGGCCCCAGTTCTTCCAGGTTGACCCCCAACAAGCAGAGCCTAGCGTTAGAACAAGAGGGGAAAGAAAGAGATGCTTTATTCCGAAGACGAAAGACCGAGTGGAAACGAAGGCAGGGGGTACGTCACAACCTCACCTGCACTGATTCCATATTTCATTTCATACCTGATTTTCAGGGCGAGACATTCCTCGATCATCTCATTGTGCATGTGCGCGCAGGTACGTGCGGCGCCTCTCTCTGTCCCTGGCCTCAATGTATGATTGTACCCAGGACGAGGCGGCGACGGCTGTGTCGCCTTCCATCGTGAGAAGTTCAAGCCGCACGGCCCTCCCTCTGGGGGAAACGGTGGACGAGGTGGCGACGTCTACATTCTCCCCGATCCACATCTCACCACGCTCTCATTTGTCCCTTCGCGGGTGCGAGGCAACGCCGGAGGCCAAGGCATGGGCACGTGGCAACACGGGCGCGTCGGTGCGCCAGTGATCCTGCGGGTACCCCTGGGCACGGTCGTGCGCGAGCTCCCTCGCGGCGATCCGCGGCGCGCGCAAGACGAGTGGGAGGCTGAGGAAGAGGTATATGCCGAGCTCGACAGCAGCGAAGAGCGCCAACAACGCTGGCGAGAGCGCCGCTGGGTACACTACCCGACGTACGAGGACGATAACACGTCCCGCTCCGCATTCCACCAAGCAGAGCGGGACCTCTGGCGCGCGGAGTGCTCGATGCGCGCTGCGGCAAGCCGCCGCCACCGCTGCGACGATGACGCCGTGCCTCTCATGCTGGACCTTGACCGCATGCCGCCTCTGGAGGCGGCCGCCCTCGCGTCGCCCGACGCGCCGCTGGGCTTGCCCCGCGTGCGGCAGCTCGGCACGCTGGTGGCGTCCGGGGGCGCGCCGGGGTACGGAAACCCGCATTTCCAGTCGACGACGAACCCGTCGCCCAAGTTCGCGACGCGCGGGTACCAAGGCGAGCGCGTGACGCTCGAGCTCGAGCTCAAGCTTCTCGCGGATGTCGGGCTCGTCGGCGCGCCGAACGCCGGGAAGAGCACGCTGCTCCGCGCGTTGACGGCTGGCCGCGCGCGGAGCACCGTCGCTGCGTACGCATTCACGACGCTCAACCCTGTCGTTGGCGTTGTGCGCCTTGCCGAGGACGGCTCGTTCGTCGGTGCTGCTGGTGCTGCTGGTGAGGACGGTGCCGGTGCGGTCTATGACGAGACGGTCGTTGAGAAGCGCCGGGAGCGAGAGCTCATGGAAAGTGGCGCGTATGCGGAATCGCCAACGCGTAATCAGGGTTCATCACTTGCTCGTCGCGACGGCGACGCCCAGGGCCCAGTCGTCGAGGCGTTCAGATTCACCATCGCCGACAATCCTGGGCTCATCGAGGACGCATCGAACGACGTCGGGCTCGGGCACTCGTTTCTGCGATCTATGGAACGCTCGCTCGCGCTGGTCTACGTCGTGGACCTTTCCGGCGCCGCGCCCTGGGACGAGCTTCGCATGCTCCGCGAAGAGCTGGAAAAGTACAAACGCGGGATGAGCGGACAGGCGCGGATGGTTCTCGCCAATAAGGCAGACCTCCTTGCCAGCGATGGTGATCCAGAAGAGGTGCGACTGGCACGCGAAAAACTGGCGCGGCTCGAAAAGTTCGTAAGGGAAGAGATGGATCGTGAGGGCCGAGTGCTGGACGTCGTGCCGACCTCCGCCAAATACAGCCAGAATTTGCGTGGCGTAGTGCGGAAATTGCGGGCATATGTGGAAGAGGCAAGGTCAGCGTCTCGGACAACATCGTTCGTACCCCACCCGTCCGATGTACCGCAAACGTGACTTTTATCTTCGTTCTTATATATTCGATACATACAATCTTTATGGAACAAAGTTCTTCCTTAACCTCACGTCAACAGTTTGTCTCTCGCACTCAAATACCTCTCCCGCGTCCCTTGGACAACCTCCTCGCTCATAGTCCAGCCCAGTCCATCCGGGCCACCCTCCTCCAGGCCCTTCCGGAAACCCTGCGCCGTGAGCCAGTCGCGAAGATACTGCTTGTCGAAGCTCGGCTGGCCACGACCGGCAGCATACGCCTCCTGCGGCCAGTAGCGCGACGAGTCGGGCGTGAGCGCCTCATCGATGAGGATGAGCTCGCCGCCTCCGCCGCCGAGGAGCCCAAACTCGAACTTGGTGTCCGCGATGATGAGCCCCCGCGTGGCCGCATACTCCGCGGCGGCGGTGTACAGCTTCACGGCGATATCGGAGACCTTGTTGTATAATTCTTGTCCGATGAGCGCCGCCGCTGCGGGGTGTGAGGGAGGTTGAGATGATGTCGCGGTCGCGGGGGGGAGAGGAGGAAGAGGGTGGGACGTCACCTCGTTCTGGGGAGATGTTCTCGTCGTGCGCGCCTTGCTCTGCCTTTGTGGAGGGCGTGAAGAGCGGAGCGGGCAACTTTTCTGATTCGAGGAGGCCCTCGCGGAGCGGGATGCCGTGCACCGTACGAGATTTTTTGTACTCGGTCCACGCAGAACCTGTAAAAGAAAAAAAGAAAAGAGAGATCAGGGCTGAAGGAGGAGGAGTCACTAAAAATAAGTGCTGCTGCTCACCCGTGATGTAACCCCGTACGATCGCCTCGAGCGGTATCACCTCTGCTTTTTTAACGAGGATGGTGCGGCCCTCTAGCTGCTCCCGGTGCTGGCGCACCTCCTCCGGCATCTCCTCGATGCGCGAAGTCACGACGTGGTTCGGGACGATGTGCTTCAGCTTGTCGAACCAGAAGAGCGAGAGTTCCGTGAGGACGCGACCTTTGTCAGGGATACCCTTTTGCGCGACGCGAGGATTTTATTTATCATCACCAGAGGGTAAGTATAGAAAGGATGGTCTTTTTTTTTTTAGTTTTATTTACATTTTTCAGAATGACGTCGTAGGCGGATATGCGATCGGATGCGACGAAGAGGAGGTGCTGCTCTTGCAAGGACGTCGCGTAGATGTCACGGACCTTGCCTTTGGAAACTAACTTGAGGTTGGGAATGTTCGAGTCGATCAAGGCAGCAGCCATGAGTGCGATAGACTGGATGTTATCTTCGGATGTTCTGCACTGGAGAAGCCGGCATTGCGTCAACGCTTCAAGTTGTGCGACTCCGAATCGGAATAGAAGATGGGTACTAGACGCACGGTGACGGCAGCACAACAGGGTCTTTCAATCAATTACAACTGGCAGCCGGAGGAGCAGGGGCAGATAAGCCAACTGACAGCACACCGCTACCGGTGGCGGTGTATATATAGGTTATCGTATAAACTATACAGTATTCAGACTCTGCTGCACATACACATACGACCCACTACCGTCGCTTCAATCGGCGGGAGTCAAGAGAATGTGGTACAGTTGAAATTTTCATGATGCACGGGGGCGCTCAGAAATCGGGTTGCTTCCGACGATCCGATTCTTCACTCATGGCTCAGATGTGCATGCAAATGCAGTGGAAGGATAGGTAGAGATAGATAGTCATCACAGCCATGTCAATTTTTGAGTGAGGTTACTTGGGAAAAAAGAAAACGATTATGCATTATGCGTTGTGAGAATTTCGACTGTAGTTGCAGTTGACGTCGCATCGAAGTTCGCCTGACTAGCGCGGTGTACGACGACCACTGCGGAGTCGTCGAGGATATTCCGTAACGAGGTGATAGAGGGGGGGGTCTCGGGAGTCATACATACTACAACACTAAATCCCCGAAAAACTTCCACCGATGGTGACAGCCACAGTGACTATATTGCCGATACACCACCAAGGAACAAGCGCAGCGAAGGTACGTGGAATGCTTGACTCAATGGGCGAGATGGATCTTGTCTTGATGTCATCGTCAGGAACTACTACCCCGAAAGGGGTGGCAGTATAATACGCAGGGTGAGAGAAGGTGGAGATTTGAGAGAACGTCGGGTCATGGACTTGTGGTGGAAGGGAAGGTGCATTGATACTTCCTCGTCGTGATCTGGCCCCAGCGGTGTCCATGATGAGTTTCCATTGAAGAGGATAAATACTAGTATTACTCTCAGCTTGCCTCAGCTAAATAGACAAATTCAAAGCACCACCCGTCAACAAATCTGGCTCAGGACATGAGGACCTTGGCAACCTGGACGATGGTCATCCCAGTTGTGATTCCCCTTGTCGTCATTCTATCTCTTACCTATGGAACAAACGGCGTGGGGTAACATCGCGGGAAGCGCGCGCAGTCCATATGACAGAGAGCGTGGATTTCTGTGGGACGTTGCCATAGGAACAAGTAGTTTTCGAATGGAAGATTTGGCCCAATGGGGAATGGGTGGCCTGCTTATCATCATCTGATCCGGATGGACGGACGGACGTAGATGGCATAGCAGGGCGTGGATGGCTCGGCTGGGAAGATGACGCGGCTGACGTGGTATGTGGCATGGTGGCATCTCAATCCATTGGAGTGATCTTATCTTTCACGGGACCGCGGGTGTAGGTGGCTGCCCCCTGCGGCCCTGTCCACATGCTCGACTGTTTGGGGCAACTCCCCGCAGGGGCATACCACGAGTTCTTCAGGGAGTGGGACTGGGAAAAGAAGGGATCGTACTCGCACGGAAAGAAAGATGCCACAGATGGCAGCCGCTCAGGATCATTTAGGCTTGTTCTACCGACCGACCGTTGAGGCCGTTGAGGACCGGGCAGCGGACTTGAGGGGGTAAGCATCCGCTCACCTCGCCACTGACGCTCCACTAGGGGGGAACTTCCTCCCTGACACGTGTTGCCAAATTTTAATCTATGAGGCTATGAGGTCAGAATAACTCTGAATGGGGTGGAGGGGGATGCCTTGGCTGTATGTACCTGTGCCTTTTCTTCGGAGCAGTCGGAGCAGGATTTGTCTTCCGGATTTGTCAGGCGGTACCCCACCCACGTCAAATAGGGGTAGTGTGATGCTGTAACAACCATTATTAAACAGATATAAACGCTCAAAACAGGCGTCGAGACAAACCTTCGCTATACGACTGAACCCCTAAATCCATCCATGGATCAACTTAACCTTGTGGGGGCCAATCGGCCTACAAGGCTGCTCTTTGCACGACCTGCTTCATTGTTAGAGGAGAGTAGAGGACACGGACATTAAGTGTTAATCCTCTATAGAGAACAACAGAACACTAGCACTAGCCCTCTATTTTGTCTCTTCAACCTGACCTGACAATCGAATGAGAAATATACTGTACATGCCACCGCAGCATTACCTTTGGTCAGGGACGGAAGATTCCCTAGGAAGGGTTTTGTGTGACAGAGGTCTGATCTTGCTCAAAGGACCCAACGGATCAGGTTCATTCCCCGTAGAGTAGGCTGTAAGATTTCAAGATAAGATCAATGTCCCGTCGGGTCCTGCCACAGTGCAACAAGAGGTTCATACACTAACGACAGCCAACGTGTCCGCGCATCTCCGTCTTCTCCGTCTTCTTGCCCATAAACAGAGCACGGTTAGTTTCGGTAGATGCCGAGAAGACCGCCTGTTATACGAGGCGGCAGCACGGGAGCGAGTCCATCTTGTCCTAGGATGCGGTGCTTTTGGTACTGCCTCCGGACTGCCTCTGAATTAAGATGAGAATCTCCTATTAGGTTTTCCTCATTGGCCGGTGCTATAAACTATGACTTGTTCCCTGCTGCCGCCGCAGACTGTCCCAAAATCGGTTCTGCACTGGCCCACAGGTCATGTTGCTCTAGAAATTAATTTCAATCGGGTTTATGGGCGACGTCTCAGGGGAAGTGATGCATGCATTCCAGTGGCTCACTCTAGATGCCTTCCACGCTAGAACTTGCAGGGGGGGCCACGAGGCGAGGGGGCAACGGTAACCTCCGGGGACCGCATTACCAACTGGAGGCACCCAATTTGTCGGTGCTACCAATTTCACAGAACGCAGAATGTCAATCAATCCACTCGCAGGGGCAGCCCAATTACCAGCGCCCGGCAATATAAACACAAACCACACTCACCTCAGTTGGGTAATTACCCGCCAGATAAAGCAACCAGGCAACATTTCTTTTCCCCCATGTTCTCAGACTTCTTCCCATTCCACGATGAAGCAAAGCTGTCTCAGGCACAATGCGCTACATGCCCAGAGACACAGGATGCAGTGAGCCACGGTTAGCCTACGTAGGGAAGTGTGCTCACCGCGAGGTGCATTAGGTGGACCCAAATCATCGAACCACACCTTGGGAACCCAATTTTCATTACGACATGCCTGAAACTTCCCAACACTTGAGCTCAGACGAGGATTTCGCTTGGATTGCGGCAAACATGGTAAAGATTGGCCTGGCACTGAGAGAGCAGTGGGCGAGGGAGACAGATCACGGGCTTCGGAGGTGGCAGAGTCCACCGGAGTCAGATCTAGGAGCAGAGCCAAGTGAGTGGAGCAGCCGAATGCAAAGGTCTGGGTGGTGCTGACCAACAGAAAGCGAGATGCATGATGGTTGACGAGAAGACCAGGGGTAGGAGGGTTACTCACAGGAACAAGTCCCAAGAGCTGCCCATTCGAAGGATCCCAATGAGGGTGGAAAGAAAATCCAAGCGTGGTCACTGCGCACTCAAAGTGGAGACGCTTGTGGTACCACCAAAAGGAGTTTTCCCTCCACTCTCACTGGGGCCGACTATCACAGAAACAACTTCGGGACCCCCTGAGAACGCAGACCAGGCTCAGACAGAGGGTACGGTGGCAGGGGTCTTCAAAGAGACAGAAAGAATAGAAGATCCTCATGACGAAGAGGAGACGGATAGGCAGAGGTGGGACAGATTGATGTTTTATGATGGCGGAGTGTGGAGGTGCACAGGGTGTGGCGGAAAGCCATTTGCTAACAGGTGCACCCTACAGCGACACTGCAAGTCCTCGGTGCACGGGAAGAAACGCGATATGCGAAAATGCCGATTCTGCGGGAGGCTATTTCGCCGCCTGACTTCCGTGGACAGGCATATCACAAAGCAACACAAAGAGGAGATGGGGAGCGCAGGATTGTAAGTGGACCCTAGTGGTAGCACCAGAAAGACATGGAAATTCTTTGTCTCGCCCTGTAAGACTAGTTTATATTTCAGCTAATTGCATATCGATGGACGCTTCTTTATCCTAGTTTGTACACACCCTTATTGTCTCGAGCCAGGATAAACACATGCGTTTATCGATTGGCAGAGTGACTATCACGCGTACCTAGATGGTTACCAGATATCATCTATCTTATGTTCCACATATTTTCAAGACAGCATAATCGTGGCTTGAGTGTCGAAGACATGTCGTGGGTGGATGGTGGATGGCAAGGGAAAACTTCAAGCTCCGTGTTATGCCAGATGAACTGTTGTACAGCCGGAGCTGATTCCCGTGCCTAACAACAGCGCCGGCGAACAGCGCGAGCGCCAAGCCACGATATTATTGCTCACTGGTGACCCATGACCCTGGTGTGCCAACAAGCCGGAACCGCCTCCCATCACCCCTCCCCGAACACCTCGTTCCTCTCAGCAAACGGCAGAGCCATCTCTCTCGACCAACTTTTCAATGACCCACACCAGTGCGCGAGAACCCTAAGACATGCAGGCATACGCGAGACCCCGCCAAGTAGACTGGGACCCCGGCTAAATACCACCCCCACGCATACCACACACGCAGCTCAGTTAATAATGGCTGCATCGTGTCCCACGCTCACCACCCTACCATCCTGCCGTAGCGGGCCAAAGTGTCCACCCCTCTAGTCATACATAAAATGCCTTTGGCGTGACGCCTCTGTCAGTAGTTACATGCGAGGGGAATATAAATTGGGGGAAAAAAAAAAGGCAAGGATTACTCCCTAGTTTTCCATGGAATGTCTCTTTGACAGCGGCGAGCCTACACTTCGTGGCCTAGATCTGGTTATCTGGTTATACGATTTAGATGACCCCGCGACTCCCCTTACACGCGACATAGGACAAAGAAAATCTTCATGTCCCCACTGGATCACGTTGTCAATATGTAATGCTTGAGACAACTTTCATCAGGCTAGGGGTGCTGGCACCTACTACCACACCATTCGCAGTGCAGCACGGGAGAAAAGCCGGTACGCATCGCATGAAGCATGTCCGAAACAAATGACCTCTGGCGTATGAGGGAGTGACATGGCACAGTCACGCAGCAGTCAGGTCATGACAGGGCATGAATTCACGCAGTAATCGCCGCCAGGGGACAACATCTCGAAGTTGGCAGGCCATGCAGCAGCATGGGGAGACGAGGTGTTGTCACTCAGTTTTAATAAAAGTAAGTGCTGCTGCTCACCCGTGATGTAACCCCGTACGATCGCCTCGAGGGGTATCGCCTCCGCTTTCTTAACGAGGATGGTGTGGCCCTCCAGCTGCTCCCTGTGCTGGCACGCCTCCTCCGGCATCTCCTCGATGCGTAAAGTCACGACGTCATTCAGGATGAATTCCCTTAGCTTGTCGAACCAGAAGAGCGAGAGTTCCGTGAGGACGCGGCGTTTTGTCAGGAATACCCTTTCGGCGATGACGTGAGAATGATCATCAGGTAAGCGCCAGGGTAGTAAATGAGAATGATGGATGGATAATGGACTTGCTTACATTTTTCAAATGAAGTCGTAGGCGGATACGCGATCGGATGCGGCGATGAGGTGGCGGGTGCTCCTGCGAGGACGTCGCGTGGATGACACGGACCTTGCCCTTGGAAACCAACTTGAGGTTGGGAATGTTCGAGTCGATCAAGGCAGCGGCCATTGGATACTGTAGTCGGATGTTCTGAGTCACGCTTCAAGGTTGAGCGACTCCGAGTCGGAATAGAAGATGGGTACAATACGCACGGCAACAGCGGCTACTGCAACTGCAGCAAGGTCCCTCAATCAATTACAATTGGCAACCTGAGTAGCAGGGGCAGATAAACCAACTGACAGCACAATTCCACCAGAGCTCAACTATTAGCAGCGCCGAGGCTTTTCTTGTCCTACATACCGGCGCGTTGCATCAGTATAATGAACATACAGAGAACTCACTCCTTCCCCTATATCAGAACTGTCTCCAACCAAAATGTCTAATGAAACTGGTGACTTGGAGCAGCTGACATGGCCGCCCTTGGAAGGAGTACATTACAGTGCGATGGAATGGCCGCAGGCTCGTAGGGGGGAAATGGAATGACACGTTGCCATAGGAACAGCAGTTTTCGAGAGAGTAGAGTATGGGCATTTGGTCCTTCCCTTTACATCGTCGGCGGAGAAGGGATTAGAGGAGGGACATGGCCTGCTTATCATCTTTATGGTGATGAATGACGATGATCTGGACGTAGATGGCAGAGCCGGGCGTGGATGACTTAACTAGGCGATGACTCGCCTACACATGGGTGGCATGTCATGTCACCGCGGACAAGATCCTTTCATGGGAACCAGGGGGATACCAGATGCTGCCCCCCAACTTCAAGTAATCGGAGGCAGTGTAATGTGATGCCGTAACAACCATTGACCGGACGGGAGGACAGGAGATCGACCAATATTATGTCCCATAGCAGGCGCAAAGGCGAACTGTTCCGGTGCGACGGAACTCCCAAATCTAGGGATCAACTTATTCTCGTGTCGGGTCATGGGAGGAGAATACTGGCACTAGGTGCCAATCGACCTACAAGGCTGCTCTTGTACGCCCCCCACGAACTGCCTCAATGACACGGACATTAACTGTGAAAGGCGGAAGATCATGACATTTTCCATACTTGTATAGAACAACAGGACACTGGCCCAAGCAACTCCCCTTCATCTCTTCAAATTGACAGGTGAATGGGTAATATACAGTACATGCCATCCACAGCACTACCTTAGTTTGGCCAGGCACGCAAAAGGGATTTTGATCCGAGGGTCCTCCGGGAAGGGTTTTATTGTAACAAAGGGGGTCTGATCTGGATAGTGGGATGGGGGACTTGCGTGTGCGTGCGGAGAGAGGGCCCGATCTGCATTCCATTGTTGACTTGTCAACCGGAGCACCCAGTCCGGGTCTGGCTCGCAGGCTACGTTAATCTAGAAATTAGTTAATTCAGGTCAGGTTGATGGACAATGTCTCTTGGGGAGAGATACATGTATTATAGTGATTCACTTGCCTAGATGCCTTTCAAGAACTTGCAGAGGGCCCACAAAAAGGGGCGGAACGGCGCCAGGCACCCGTCCGACTTCCAGGACCCCTCCTGCCAACTTTGGACGTCTGGTTGACGGGTGGTGTTAATTGCGCAGAATGCCACTGCCACAATTCACGAGTAGGGCCAAACCCTCGATTGGTACCTACTGGGGGAGATATATAAACCACACACAATGGGAGACTGACCACACCCTCCACCCAGTTAAGTGAAAGACCCACCACATAATGCAACCACGCAACTTTTTTTCTTCCACCATGTTCTCAGCTTTCTTCCCATTGCACGATGAAACAAAGCTATCTCAGGCACAATGTGCTACAGATCCAAAGACACAGGACGCCAGCCAAGGATTTGGCTGGGCGTACGACCCAGTACCATTCACTTGGGGTAATACAGTAAGCCATGTATAACCTACATAGAGAAGTGTGCTCACCATCGGGCGCGTTAGGTGGACCCGAGCCAGCGAACAGCTCCTCCTGAACCGGATTTCCACTATGTCATGCCTGAAACTTCCCAGCACTTCATGAGTTTCTCAGACGAGGATTTCACTTGGATGATTGCGGCAAATACGATCAAAGATTGGCCTGGCACTGAGAGAGCAGTGGGCGCGAGGCCAACCATAGGCCTCGCAAGGGACAGGAACCACCAGAGCCAGATCTAAGAGTAGAGCCAGTTGAGTGGATAGTCGAGTGCGAGGATCTACGTAGTGCTGACCTACAGAAAGTGAGACATATGAAGAGAAGAAGAATCATGATGGAGAAAGAGGATACTGGGGACAGGGCGGGTGCTCAGAGGGGTGAGTCCCAAGGGCTGCCCGTCCATAGGACCCCAGCAAACCTAGTCAAGAAATCCAAGCTTGGTCACAATGCACTCGAAATGGAGGCACTTGTGGTACCACCACAAGGAGTTTTCCCACTATTCTCACTGGGGCCAACCATCGCAGAAGCAACCCCAGGACCTACCGAGAACGCAGACCAGGCATCGATGGAGGGGAGCACGGGGGTCTTCAAGGAGCTGGAGAGAACAGAAGATCTTCATGAGGAAGAGGAGACAGATAAGGAAAGGTTGAAGAGGTTGATGCTTTATGATGGCAGAGTGCGGAGGTGCACAGGGTGTGGCGGAAGGCCATTCCATGACAGGCACACCCTACGACGACACTGCAAGTCCTCAGTGCACAGGACGAAACGCGACATGAGAAAAAGCCCATTCTGCCGGAAGGAATTCCGCCACATGAGTTCCGCGAACAGGCACATAGAGCAGAAACACCCAGAAAATGGGATAGAGAGCACAGCATGGTATATGGACCCTAGTAGTGGTATACCAGACAGACATGGATGCTCGCTCTTTGTATCGCTCCGTATGGCTAGTTTTATATTTCGGCCCGTTGCACATCGATGGACACTTCTTTATCCCAGTTGGTACACTACCTTTTTTTATATCTCGGGCCAGGATAAACAATATACACAGCGTTAATCGATTGGCAGAGTGAATATCGCGCGTACCTAGATGGTCATCAGATATCATCTGCATGTATTATGTTCCACACATTTTCAAAATGGGAAGCTTGATAAAGCGGCGTAATCGTGGCTCGAGTGTCGAAGACATGTCGTAGGAAGATGGCGAAGGCAAGGGAACACTTCAAGCTCTGTGTCATGACACATGGGCGGTGTTTACGGTAATACCACGACACCTGTGTATAATTATTGAACACCGGAGCTGACCCAACACGCCATAACTCCTGTTGAGCACCGACACTTATGCACTTATTGAGGTTCACTTTTTGTGTTCAAGTACAATTGCAGATACAATTGGCATTGTACGCGTGATGGACTTCCGACTGCGAACCGAACAGCGCTGAGCACCAAATTTTTGGCAAGTCCAGCAGTGCACGTGATGGAATCCATCACGATATTTGACCTGTGACCGTGATAGGCACTTGATAGCACCTGGTGTTCGCGAGAAAATACAGCCACCGAGACTCTATGTATGATGCCATATCTTGGTACAAAATGAACGCTTTTGGAAGTAGTAAAGGTATCAAACTCGACAACAAGATCGATGCGATTGCTGGAAGCATGGACTTTGCCCTAAGTGCAGTGAGCGCACGAGAAGAAGCTCGAACATACTGGGAACTATTTGAAGGCTGGCTCGGAGGTCGAGGCTATGTACGATGTGTCTAGGGTAAATCGCAACTAACAATAGGGAAATGAAAATGCTAGGGGAGTAAACTCACTTGTCCCAGGCTCAAAGCAAAGTAGAACCCGTCAGGACGCAGGAGTGTCTCGAGAAGACGACGTCGGAGTTGACAGCTATCCGCGGACCAAGGGTTGCCAATTCGATCCACGGAAAGAGGAACGCCGCGGGACTCAAGACACGACAACCCAAGGGCACAAAGACGTTTCCTGTCAGAGAAGAGTTGGACGTCCGGGCAGAGTCTGATGTGGTGCATGCGACCTCCATGCTTCACAGGAAGGCCAACGTGCCCCGTGGGCGCCTAACAGTGTAGTGTAAATTATAACTAACACGAGAGGCCACTGGCGGAAGTGATTGCACTTCTTGGTCCGCAGGCCCGCAGAAGCCAGGGCTCATTGTTATGCCCAATTTGGCATAGTCTACCTTACGCTCGAGTCTGCACATTACTTCATCTTTAAGGAGGGCCGAAGTGGAGCGCAATTCCAATCCATATCATTGCTTATCGTAAATGGTGGGGTTCTTTGGCCAATTTCCCTGCGGCATTTCTTCTCAACAAACCAAATGGCCATAGACTAGAGAACAGCCCGGCCATTGGATACGTCAATATTTATATGAAAGCTCCTGATACAGTATAACGTACCGTTTCGAGAATAAACTCCCTGGGGTTGACATCACGAAGGCGACACTCGTTGATATCCTGATAAATCAGTCTTTACAAGTTATGGCAGTAAGTGAAATGGAGAACAGAGAAGGGGGAGTGGATCGCGTTTGATAATACAGACTGGCCATTCTGGTTGTCATTCTGGTTACAAAGGTCGGTTTTCTGTGAGGTGGATTGGGATGACGGAATTAGCTGGTCACACTTCAGAAGTATCCGCAGGTCCATTTCTGTCTATCTCTGGATGACTTGCGATATCGTATCACGAGTCGTCCAGAGATAGACAGACGATGTCCACTATATTGACTGTATTGTCTCCTCGGGGTCAGGAAGAAGACTCTCACAGGGAAAGTGACGGTTTTGCAGGTTCAATGTCAAGTAGAAACGCTTCGCCGCCGTTTTCTACTAAGTATCCCACGTATTTGGGATGGAGATGGATCACCTGCGACTCTGGATGAAACATACGAATGCTCGTTGCTGGTAATCGATGGGGAGAAAAGGGACTACGCCTAACGAGTCGGCTATCCGCTCGCCTACGAGGATTCGCCGACTGGCCGAGGTTTTCGGGATTTAGCCTAAAATGGAAACATTCTCCGCGGTTGGCACACGACGTAGAAGAAATTCGTGCCGCTGCTTGTTCCACTCTGGTCGTGTCATAAACAGCAATGATATCAGAGTCGTAGAGTTCTTCCACTCATCAGTGAAGGAATTCTTAACCTCGAACCGCACCGCCCATCCCATCCTGGATCTCCTTCCTACCATCGTATTCTTCCAAAACCCGCGTATGCTTTTCTCCCCCCGAGCTTGCCTCACCCTTGTCACACCCCTTCAGCTAGACAACAGCGCCGATGAGATTGAGATCAAGGACTACCCCCTAGCTCCCTATGCTATTCAGGATTGGGTTGATCACGCAGAGTTCGAGAACGTAGCATCCTTCATTCATGAACGGATGGAATCTCTCTTTGATAGCGACGAGCCACACTTCGCGCCCTGGACTCGGACCTGGTTATTTGGTTATACGATTGAGGTGACCCTGCGACACCCCTACACGCGATTCAAGACAAAGGGTATCATCGTGTCCCCACTGGACCAGGCTGTCGATATGAAATGTTTGAGACGACTTTCACTAGGCTAGGGGTGCTGGCACCTACTACCACACCATTCGCAGTGTAGCACTGGAGAAAGCCAGTACGCATCGCATGAAGCATGTCCGGAACAAATTGCCTCTGGCGTATGAGGGAGTGACATGGCGCAGTCATGCGGGAGTCAAGTCATGACAGAACATAAATTCATGCAGTAATCGCCGCCAGGGGACAACATCCCTAGGATGATCGAGGTTGGCAGGCCATGCAGCAGCAAGGCGAGACGAGGTGGAGTCACTCGGTTTAATAAAATAAGTGCTGCTGCTCAGCTGTGATGTAACCCCGTACGATCGCCTCGAGGGGTATCACCTCCGCTTTCTTAACGAGGATGGTGTGGCCTTCCAGTTGCTCCCTGTGCTGGCGCACCTCCTCCGGCATCTCCTCGATGCGCAAAATCACGAAGTGATTCGGGATGATGTTCTTCAGTCTGTCGAAACAGTAGAGCGAGAATTCCGTGAGGACACGGCCTTTGTCAGGGATACCCTTTTGGCGGTGACGCGAGGATGTATCATTGTCATTACCATCAGGTAAGTAAAAAAGTGCCGGCGTGATAAAAACGAAAATGATCGGATGGACATTTACATTTTTCAGAATGACATCGTAGGCGGATATGCAATAGCGATCCCTGCTGCTCGTCATCATGGCCATTACCACTGCCCCTCTGGACCCTACTCAACAAGGAAACAAAGAAAGTATCATATACCAGTAGCCGCGAGTGAGGAAGCTCGTCGACTACGGTACCATAGCGCAGTATTCAAGTTTGCAGCTGCTATGATAGCAAAAATGTAGACTATCTGCTACTATGAAGGTACCTCACTGGCAGTCGGTCACATCCGATATCCGCCACTTTGTTAGGAAGAAAACGGTAGCAAGAAAAATTTCATTGAGTTGCCAGGCATCATAGCGACGTCTACAAATAACAACTCTTCGGATAGAATCGAAAGGGTATACACAACTCCGACTCGGAGTCGCAAGAACCATAACAAGAAAACAAAAACTTGAGCAGTATGTATATTTAACATCTTTGCTCGCGTTTAGAGACGAAAATTCAATCCACGTGGAAGTCCGCTTCTGGCAAGAAATGTCACGATGTTCTGTCTGGTGGGATTCGTGGGAACACCCGTCGTTCACCCAGCTCTGAGTTTAAATGTGAGAGGAAGCACACGCAAGGGCTTGCTAGTGGGCCCGTGGAACTTACATGACTCGATATATCTGACCGGCCGTCTGGGCTCCGGCGCACTGGCCTCCTGGGTACGTCTTCCCGGAGCACTCTTCCACCGTGGCCATACCGTCATATCCCTGTAAGAGGACGTCGCGTCGCGGTGATCAGTGGTCGTACTAAGGGCAAACACAACTTGGACGGGAGACACTCACAAGTGCCGCGTAACAGACTGTGTACGTGATAAGGTCGAGATTCTGAAACTCAAACGCACAGGAGTTGTAGGACCACTGGTGACTTTCTCCGCTGGCTATCTGGAACGAGGCGGCTGACCGTCCGAAAGAAAAAGGTTATGAGGTGGCGCAGTGCGCCAAAAAAAAAAAGGTGGGAGTCGAATATGAACTACTTACAACCCAAGCTGTACATATAGTCGGCAATGTATTGGCAATCAGACAAGTAAGGAAAGGTGGAAGCCACATCTCCGCAGGCAATGGTACCTATGCAAGTCAGTCAGTTACCACTGGTTAAACAATGGCTGCTGAGGAATAGAGGGAGCGCTCACAGCCGCCATTAGTGCAAATGTTCTGGCGCTCATCAATAACATCACGTTTGGTAGAGTTGCTGGCACCAGGACAAGCGCTAGACACAAAATTGATGGTGTTGCCATTGCGGTCAATGGAATTTTGTGTCAGGACTTGGCCGCCTCCGCCGCAAGGTTCAGACACTGCTCGACCCATGACTGTTGGCGGCGATGTAGCGTCACTACAATGCGGAGTGAGTGCGAAGGAGGCAAAGCTTACTCGTGCTTCCCATAACTTGGGTCAAGCTGACTGCGAACAAGGATGCGATAGCAAAAGCGAACTTCATGATGATACTCGAGACCTGTGGTGAAAAGGTAGTGGGCACGACGAGGCTGTAGTATGGGCTTGAACTAATCGATATTTATACTGCCAAATAGCTAATTAGTAGGAGGCACACGGCTCGAGCTAGATGCTACTCATTGCAGTTTAGACCCCTTTCAAAGCGCCGCCGACTCAGAGAAGAGTTGGACATCCAGGCGGAGTCTAATTGTAGTGCCTGCGACGTCCATGGTTCACAGGAAGGTTAATGTACACCGTGTGCGCCTGGAAGAGCGTAGTGTAAACTATAACTTATGAAAAGGCACTGGTGGAAGCCATAGGAACCATTTGGTGTGGAAGTTGCGGTTGGCGCTTCACGTTGATGTAGTATTGGTACTGCATAGCAAGGTCCGGGAAGCACCCCGCTGCCTAATGTTGCCCTCCGTTGAAACACATTTTGTCTCCTCGTCAAGCAAATCGCAGGGATGCAGATCGGGGAGGATGGGGAAGGATGTTAGCCTACGTGATAAGATAATCAGCGCTGGATATGGCCTTTTCCGGCTTTCCATATGGATTTGACTCTTCTACTAGTATGATCTCAAGAAATTGCACTTCTTGGTCCGCAGAAGGTTGTCAAGGGGACTTGTTGTCAATTGTTACTGCCTTGTACTACGCTGTGTCCAATTGGGGTAGTCTACCTTACGTTCTGCACGTTCGGGCGAAATCCCAACTCAATATCGTTGGTGAGATCGTGGGGTTCTTTGGCGAACTTCCAGGCAGCGTCTTTCACATTTCATTTCTTCTCAACAAGCAATCAGTCATAAAATAGAAAACAGCCAGGCCATTGGCTACGTTAACGTTCGTATGAAGCTCCTGATATGACGTACCGTCTCAAGAATAAACTCCCTGGGGTTGACATCACTGGCACGAAGGGGACCCTCGTCAATCACCTGATAGATCAGTCTTTACGGGTCATGGAAGTAAGTGGAATGGAGAATAAAAAAGGGGGAGTGGATCGTGTTCGACAATACAGACTAGCCTTTCCAGTTACCATTTCGGTTACAAAGATCAGTTTTCTGTGAGGTGCATCGGAACGACGGAATTAGCTGGTCATACTATAAAAGTATGCCCCCGCAGGTCTATTTCTGTCTATCTCGGGATGACTTGCGATTCTGTATCACGAGTCGTCCCGAGATAGACAGACGACGTTCCTGAACCTTTGGCAAAATGAAGGTGTCACTTTATGAACAAACTTGAAGTGGATAAAAGGAGATATTGTTATTGTCGACTATATGGACTCTATTATCTCCTCGGCGGCAAGAAGACACACAGTCACAGAGAAAGTGACCGTTTTCCATGTTGCCTGCCTACACGACGACGAAGATTCCGAGATGTTCAATGTCAAGTAGAACGCTTTCGCTACAAGTATCCCACGTATTTGGGATGAATCGCCTGCGATTCTAGAAAAAACATACAAATACTCGCTGCTGGTGATCAATAAGGAGAAAAGGGACTATGCATAACGTGTTGTCTGTTCCGGTGCCTGTGTTGCCTGTCGAGGCGTCTCTATCCGCCCACCCCAACGAGTAATTCGCCGAGCGACCGAGGGTTTCGGGATTTAGCCTAATATGGTCGCCCGTTGCGTTGGTAACTCCGAAGGAGTCGTCCTCGAGGACGTCTGCTTGCTCCACTTGGTCGTGTCGTTACTGTCGTCAATGACGATGATCTCACTCTTCAGTTCTTGACCTCGAGTTCCTCTGCATATCTCATCCCGAACCTCCTTCCCACCATCATATTCTCACACTACCTGCATACGCTTTTCTTCCCCCGAGCTTGCCTCACCATACTCCCTCAGTCAGACAACCGTGCCGACGAGATTGACATCAAGCATTACCCCTCTAGCTCCTGTTCTATTCAGTATTTGGCTGATCAGGCAAAGTTCGAGAACGTATTCATCTCTCATTCATGGAAGGGATGGAATGTCTCTTTGATAGCGATGCGTCACACTTCGCCTGGGCCTGAGTATCTGGTTTTACGATTTAGATGATTCTGCGACTCTTAGCACAGGAGAAAAGTCAATGCGCATCGCATGGAGCATGTCAGGAACAAACTACGTCTGGCGTATGAGGGAGTGACCGCCCATACCGGTGCCTACATGTTGCATAGCTGTGACAGCAAACCCCAATCTGTGTCGTCAGTCCCGGCGTCTGAGCATTAGATCTGCATGCGCGCGCCAGGGGAACCCAGTCCTTGCTGTGCAGTGCAAGTATGAGAAGAGCTATGCGTTTCTCAAAAGTACGTTCTTCATGATTTTCTGTAACCTTCTGCATTGATGCCTCACATTTCCGCAGTGCGGAGGACGCTGCCGCCGCTGTAGATCTGATGGGATTATGGTCCTCAATGGCCCACTCAAAATCCGCGTCGTCTCAACCAACGTACCTGACTCGGCCAACAGAATATTCGTCGGCGGCCTTCCATCGTCCTTCAACAAAGAGCAGCTCATGGAGTCGCTGAAGAGCTGCGGGGAGCTTGAGGCGTTTGAACTTGTCCGAGACCATGGAACTGGGCCGTCAAAGGTGCGTACGCATTCTATGGCTCCCCTTATGTATTGACTCATTCCGCTTGTATGTATATACCTATCAGTATTCATGATCCTGAATGAAATGACAGCCACCCTGGCTTGCGATGCCGGCCTCGGGCTGAGCCCGAGTCTGACCGAATGGTATTAATCACATACTGCCGTACTTGGTGCTGGAGTATCGAGCATTCAATGCGTGGGCATGCGGATCAATATAGGTTGCGCGCTTGCCTCGCTGGCGTTTGTCCGGTTCGCGTCCGAAAGGTGCTGCTTTCGTCCCTTGTCTCGTGATGGCGATCAGTGTGTGAACGTGCTCGGCAGTGAAAGGCGAGCCATGATTTGTTCTAATTAACTAACCATATGTCATCCTAGATATGA
Source organism: Russula compacta (assembly GCA_022376555.1). Lineage (NCBI taxonomy): Eukaryota > Fungi > Basidiomycota > Agaricomycetes > Russulales > Russulaceae > Russula > Russula compacta. The sequence goes on along the minus strand of WTXH01000060.1, from coordinate 48,959 downwards.
GATAAACGATGTAGTATAGCCTTCCTAGAGACACAGAAATGCCTGGCACAACCAGCAAGGAAGCTTTTAATCGGTGACAGGATAGGACTGGTAACCTGTAGTTTATGATCGATCCCCTGAACGCCATTCTCTAAGTGGCTTGGTTAAGAAAGGATAGCTTTTGCCAGGGTATGATGTGTGTTATGGGCATTGTGCGTAAAGATTTGAGGACAAAATAATGGGTTGCAGCCGCATTACTATAGCTGTCACTAGCATCATCACCAGCGCTTGCCAGTGGTCACATTGTGCAACACGTGCGCACCATTGAGCCTCACCCTCCAACGCTGCACCCCCAGTGATAAACTCTACCAGTTTATTCAGGCAAGTCCGATGGCCTCAGAATCGATAGGACTCACCCAAGACGTATCTCCTCATACTCCTGGATCATCAATTTTGCCAGATGGCCTTTCGGATGGTTCAGTGACAGGGGAGCGTTCAACGGATGGCTCAGAGTCCATTGAAGTATCAAGTCGAGGTGAGTCTTGTACACAATGTCTGTGACAAGCAGTGGCTGACCGAGTATAGATCAGGTGGCTAATAACATACTTCCGGACGATGTCCTCTTGGAGATATTTTATTTCTGTCGAGAGGAGGACGATTGGAGGTGGTGGTGGTGGTGGAAAAGTCTGGTGGACGTATGTCGAAGATGGCGACATATCATCTTTGCATCACCGCATTATCTGGACCTGCGAATTGATGCACTGAAAGAACACCCACAAGACGTCGCTGGATATCTGGCCGCCATTCCCCATCAGCATATATTGTTTCCGGGAATTGGATGAGGAGGGTCAAGATAATCTCATTGCGGCACTCGAGCACCGTGATCGCGTAATCTGGATTGACATTCAATGCCTGCGTTGGAAAGATTCGCTGCCATGATGCAGGGGCCATTTCCGGTTCTGGCACGTCTTGTCTTTATTCGATGATGACATAGCGCCGGCTCTTCACGACGAATTCCTGGGGGGATCTGCGCCACGTCTTCGAACATTCATCTTGGAGAACATTGCATTTCCGGCATTCCCCCGAGTTGCTTTGTCTGCCACTCACTTGTCCTATCTTGCCCTTCGTGATATCCCGATCACCGGATACATTTCACCCGAGGCGATGGCCACTTGTCTGACCATGTTGCCCAGTCTCGAGTACCTTTCATTGGATTCCGATCTCCTCTATCTCGCCCCGACCGAATAACCTTGTCTCCACCAACACGCGCTGTCCTCCCCGCACTCACCCACTTTTACTTCAAAGGCACTAGCGAATACTTGGAAGACTTCGTTGCCAGAATCGATACCCCCCATCTCCTCAGCATCGGATTACATCTCTTCATGGACCTTATGTTCCATATTCCACAACTCTACAAGTTCATCGCTCCTCGCGCAGAAGGAATCAGGCTGCACAATTCAGCCATTGTCACGTTTAATGCTACAAGCATCCGAATTTCCCTTGGATATGTTTGGTTGAAAATTAGTTGTAGAGAGCCGGACTGGCAGGCCTCGTCGATGGCGCAGGTATGCAACCAGTTATCACCTCTCACCTCTCATGTGGAATCGCTCGAGATCGATGAGGATCCGCCTGGGCAAGCACGGCAGGGGAATGGCATCGACCCCACGCAATGGTTCGAACTTTTTGACTCCTTTCCCGCCGTGCAAGATCTGCACATACATGACGAGCTGATGCCACTCGTTGCGCGGGCGTTGCAAGAGCTCACGGGGGAAACGGCCACAGAGGTGTTACCTACTCTACGTAGGCTGTTTTTCAAGGGGACGTCGCCACCCGAACCTTTACGAGAAGACATACAAAAATTCATCGCTGCGCGTCAGCATTCGAATCACCCCGTCGATGTCCATTGGGAATGATGGGTCATCACTCTCCCCTCGTTATTACCATTTGTCATTGTTACCCACTAACTCTCTCTGAATCCAGTCCATGCCCGCTTATTGATATGTGAAAGACACCTATCAGTGTAATGACTGTTATGGCGTTGTGCCCGAATGCGCTGGACTGTGCCGTCAGCGCTCTAAGAAACAGCTTCGCACGCACATACGGATACAATAGGTGACATACTCTCTGTACGATATGCAATATTTGTATACGACAAGAACAGGAGATGTGTAATGTGATGGATATGAGAAGTGCGTTGAAAGGGGCATGCGCGCGATTACATGAATGAAGAATGAACACGGAAATGAGGAAAGCAATGCACAGAAATAAGATAACAGGATGTAATCCTCACACAAAAATGACAATAAGTCATGCGGCAAGGTCCTCTCCGAGCATATGCGCAAGCGCATCGTTGTCTTCGTCCGATGGTCCTTTGTACACCTCGAACAAGCCACCGTCCGCATCGCCACCTCCAGCACGAGCCGTCCCAGCGCGCGCGTTGATGCCGTCACCCTTGCTATCCTTGCCGGCCGCACCGCTCTTCCAGCCTGCACACCGGCCCTTCAAGTCCTCCTCGCGACGATCGAGCAGCATGTGGAGCTCGGCGTCGCTGATGACAGTGCGTTTACCCGCAGTCAGCACGACCTCGATGTGTTCGTCTTGGAGCTCGAGCAGCTGCGCGGTCATTTCCGCGATAGTCTACCGTGTCTCACCAGCCTTGGCACCGCCACCGATCGGCCACTTGGATTTCCCTGGGTACGTAAAAAAAAACATTTTTCAGCACGGGCAGACACACCAGCACGAGAGGGGGTGATCGTCGTAGATGGGTATGTACCTTTGGCGATGACGAGCGCCTCGAGTTGGCGCTTCTCTTACGCCGCATGATCTTGTCTGACCAGCCGGAAGCTAAGCACGGGCTTCGTCTGCCCGATCTTGCACCTGCAAGTCCATTTGTGGGTTCTGCGTCGTCCATCGTGTTGGCATTAAACACCTCAATGAAGACTACTACGCACCTAATCCTGGTCGTAGAACACAACCGTGTCCGCCGCCGTGAGGATGATGCCCAGCCCACCGGCACGCGGGGTGCTCAGGAGAAAGAGCCGTGGCACGCCTGGCTTATCACGACCATGCCGGAAATGATCCATCTCCGCGCGGCGCTCCAACGGGCTCGTCGAATTGCCTATGCGGCACAATGGCCAGTGCTTAAACTCGCGCGCCCAGTCCTACCGTTGCACGTCACAGTGAGTAGATGAAGTACTGTGGGGATGAGAATAGCTACCTCAATGACGTCAAGGATCGTGACGAACTGCAAGAATACGAGCACCTTGTGCTCACGGACAATGAGAGCGCGTCGAGGAGCAGGAGCCCCTCGAGGACAAGGGGTGGGCACCGGAACATTCCGAAACACGGGGTCGAGGGGGGGTCTGGAGGCCTTAACAAACTTTTTCCAAGCTGATTTTAGGAGCCATAATTTATCATTTTTGAGCGTCCAGCTGCCTGTTTATACCCTAAAATGACCTTCTACATCGCTCCAGCCTTTTCTTTTGATATTTTGCTCAAATTACCTCTTTTGGGACAGTGTACCTGTCACATGACCTCCAAACGCATGCACTGACACATCCCTTGTCCCAAAACACGAGCGCGTGCGCATGAGCATCATTGCCAGCATTCGTGGATCTTGCTCGCTGCCACCAGCAGCACCAGCATCGTCACTAGTACCAGCACCATGATAGCAGCAGCAGCCGTCGGCCCTCCCTTCGGCCTGACCATCCTCATGCCTGTGGCACAGGCCCTTGAGCACAGCATGCAAATGTCATTCACAGGCATCAGGAAATTTGAAAAAATCCTATTTTGCAATATGAACACCCAAAATGCATTACAAACAGTTGTTGGTGTTATGAATTGGTCATCAAATTGTAGGTCAACTCACAATGCTAGATTGTGCTGGGTGAGAATTATATTTGAAACATGATATCATGGGTTTGTCATAATAATGCAACATTACTATGGAATTGATATCTTTCCACGCTATGATGACAGAATGGCTGCAAGATTCTCATCAGTTGTCTATGGAATATCAGATCTGAGACTCACAACCCATTGCCACAATGCTAGATATTGCTAGACTGTGCCAGGTCAGGAATATATTGCAGATGTGATGTCATGGGTTTGTCCTAATAATGCAATGCTACTATGGAATTGATATCTTCCTGCTACATGACAACAGAACAGCTGCAATATTGTCTACAGGATATCAGATTCTTGGAGACTCGCAATGGATCACAAACCAGATAGCTGTCCATGAGTGAGATACAATATGGCCTGCCAGTTGTAATGCTGTCTCAGCTTTTCAAACGTCCATATTGTTTAGAAACATTCATATGGATGTATCACAAGAACAAAAAAGCCAATTTAATGTATTTTGAGTTGGACATACAGCTACTACATAACTATGTGATGTAAACTGGCAATGCCACAACTGGCTCACCCATTTACTGACTCCATCTACCATCTGATTGTTGTCCTTGGAATTAGTGAATTGTTAGTCCAGTGTTGGAGCCTACTCTCTGAAGAGTACTGTAGTAGGCCTAGCGCTGCGAGAGTAGCAGTGCCAAGGTCCTTGAGGAAGAGAAGGGAAAAGGGAACAGGTGTAACCAGCCTGGAGGGATGGTAAGGCATTGCACTCCTGTAAGTTCAAGAACCAGCCATGTATGCATCATTGTGGAGTATCAGTGCATGTGATAGTCATAGCTCTGTGTTCTAGCCCTGTATGATATCATAGGTGGAGTACTGTGTAGTAGGATAAATAGGGGCCACTTATCGTCTGTGAGACAGTAAGTTGAGTCTCCTGTCTCAATTCAAGTGTTGTTCTATCTAGTATCCTTAGGGTGGCCTCCAGGACGTATCCTAGGGCAGTAACACTCCTCTATAAGCCTTCTAAGTTGCTTCAGAGGACTTAGCTTTTCTCCTTCAGGCATACATTGCATCTAGTGTTACTTGCCAACGCTTCTTGCAGTGACATTAGACTCAACTTCCTTTCAAAATGGCTAGTAGTTCACAAAGCCAAGCCATGGTTATTCATAGCAGAGAGGTCATCAAGGGCCGATCAAATGAATGAGTCAGAAGGCTTGAAGCAGACCACATACACAATGCCACTGGGCACCCCATCTTAGTGATCATTCCAGCAGATAAACACCTCAGAGGAAGAACGAGACAGGTCTGCTACTATAACAACCAGTGGAAACACATCCAATACAGTGCAACTAGTGATACATTCCTCCAAGGAGAAGCAGTTCCCCAGCTTGCAGAGTAAAACAAGTCTTCTTCTGAAGAAGTTGAAGAAGAGGAACAAGTAGATGAGCAAATCCACCACACACCTATCGAGCAAGGACTCTGAACTGCACCTCCCACACCTGAACAACTGACAGTTCCCTTACATTTGTATACACCCCAAACTGACAATGCTTTTCCCCTACAATTGCTAACCCTGATCCCTTCGATCCCAACTGACGCACCCCCAGCTGGAATAATCCTTCCCAGCATCTCCCAAGCAATGACAATGACAACCACCCAAGTGAACACCACCACAAGTAGTGGCACCACCCTGACTGGAACCCAAGCCACAGTCCAAAAGGTCTTAGGCAACCTACAGAAAGCCCTACAGTGAGGAGACCCAGGATTGGGAGGAGGAGGACCAGGAGGCGGTAGCCCTGGTGGAGGACCCCCAGGAGGTGGGGGACAACCAGCAGCACTGAACCAACCAGTGCAGGTAGCAGGCAACATTAAGGCTATGGGGAGCCTACCCCAAACATTCTATGGGGATTGATCCAAAGCTGATGACTTCATCAAGGAAGTCAAAGGGTATCTCTGATTGAATGCAGACGTCCCAGGCTTCAACTTGCTGTATAAACGAGTAGCCTTCACCCTTACCCTTATCAAAGGGCGATGAACCAGCCCAATGGGTCCAAGACATGGGGGCATGGTTAGACACCCTCAACCCAGTGAATGACAATATCCCTGAAGTATGGAATCAATTCCTAGTCAAATACCATGACCAGTTCCAGGACACCCAGGCTGAACAAAGGGCCAGGAATGAGTTGAGAGAATGCAAGATGAAGGGTACTAATTACAATGAATACATTGCAAAATTTGAAGCACTAGCCAGAAAAGCAGGCTATACCCAAGGCAATCAGGAGACGTACAATATGTTCCTGGAAGGACTACCCACATTCATCCTTTTGGATGTCCTGAAGCCACCAACCCCCATCAATTACCATTTGCTCAAGGAACGGGTCAAATCCCTTGCTCAGAGTAAAGCAATCATAGAAGGTGTCACCAGTGCGAGCAGTGACACTTAGATGTCGTCAGTACCTCGCGTTCTGAGGGAGATCACTGAAGACTCAGTTGATACGCCCACTACTGCAGGTGGGAAATAGCTGTTGTCGCTATCAAGTGACTCGTGGATCATACTAGAACTTGACTGGATGTTTGGAGTGCTAGCAACATGTGGTATACAGAGAATAAAGCACAGGAAACTCAGGAGAGCAAAACAAGCCATGACTTCTCCTAGAGACAATAGAACGATAGTCACTACTCCTATTGGACAAGGAGACTTGACTTAGAGTCTCATCTCTGCATGCGCACGTGTACAAATACTACTGGTACAGAACAAGGTACTACTGACTAATCTGTGACTTCTGGGAATTCTGGTTAATCGGCCCTGACTCTGGCTGACTAACACTTACTCCTGCTGACTGAGATGCTTACTGATGCTGACTGAGGCCCTACAAATCATGCTGACTATCCTAGGATACTAGCTACTAGGAAAGCTGGAAAGTCTGACCAGTATCTTACCAACCCCAGGTCTAGACTGGCCTACCAGTCCTGGGGGTCAAACGCGGCCTTCACATGTCATCAGTGGTTCTCTTGCCCTTGTGCAAGCCACTCTGTGACATTACCCCCGGTTCAGAAACAAGCCGCACTGTGGCGTGAGCTATTTGGGATGGATGAGAACTTACGGTTCTTGTCTCCCTTGAGAAGGGGTTCATCTTGCAGCTTGTGGAAGAGAGCGTAGCTCTCGTACTTGTGGGAGGCAATGAGACAGCAACGGCTTTGCTCTTCTTGATATCGAAGGGAGTTGAGACAACTCTGCAGCTCCCTAATTTCAATGTGAAGTCCCGTGAGGTCAGTGACTGTCTCATGATACCACTGGAACTCAGCGGCGGTCCCCCAATCTTCTCCTGGCTCCGAGGCGTGATGCTGCATAGCATCATAGGTGATGGGGTCAGCGAGAGTGTCGAAAAACCAATGAGGGTATTCCCCCTCTTCATTGATTGTTGCGCGATTGGGGGCGAAGAGTTCGTGGCGATAGATGGCCTCCCCTTTTCCAGAGGTGCCAAGGCAGTACTGTCCCTCACGTTTGATGTATGCTGCGAGTGTGTGCATGGTGTAAGCTCCGTCAGTGATTGGAATGAAGAAATTGGGCACTCGCCCTTTGTTCTCTTCATACCCTTTGGGTACCCCCAGATCTTCTTCGTTGGCTGCGAGCTGATCGTCCCTCCAATGCTTGTAGGTAGCTTCCAAGCAAGCCGCGTTCGCCTCACGCTCTGCCAGAGCATTGGATCATCCTTTGAGTATTGTGAGTTGTTCTTTGTTGTGCCATGATACTTCTTCATTTTTGCGCACAACACTTGCCAGTCCTTGGGCAATGAGGGCGAGTTGTTCTTTGGTGGGACTGTTCCTTTCGAGAGCAGTGTGGATGGTCCTGGGAGAGAGTTGGAACTCATTGAATTCAGGTGACGAGGCCACCACCTCCATGGGGACAACAAGCAATTTGGGTTGCTTGCTGGTGGCTGTTCACATCGGTGGAGGGACTGGCAGGGGTTCTTTGCATCCGCTGGGGCTTGCTGTGATGTAAGAAGGGACAGAGAGGGGCAAAGACATGCTGTTCTGTGTTGCGAAGGGGCGAAAGAATGAAAGGCAGTTGATCTGACCCATGTCATATGTTTGTTCCCTTTGTACTCAGTCCTTTCATTCAATGGGTGTCAATGGTGGTATCGCTTTACTAAGGTAGGGGCATGCACTTGGTCAGCAGGTTCCCAGGTGTCATCAGAGGCTGAGTAACCCTTCCATCAGATGAGGTATTGAAGCTGACGTCATTTCCCATGGTGCCTGTGATTGATAATTTGATCCACCTCGTATTCCTCAGCATTATCAATCATCTCTGGTGGTGGGCATTGATAATTGATTCCGTGCTCCTCGGTTTCTTTGTAATGGGTGAGTAATGAGCTGTGAAATATGTCATGGATGGTCCAGGCCATAGGTAGCTGCAATTTGTAGGCTACTGGGGAGACTTCTTTCAATATCTTGAAGGGCCCATGTCGTTTTGGTGCAAGTTTGCTAGATGTGTATGGGAGCGACAGGTGTTTCGCTTCGAGCCAGACTTGTTCTCCTTCTTGATATTGCGTTGGTGGGATTGCTTTGGTGACTTCATTGAGGGCTCAAACTGCTGCTTCTCTGTGGGCTTTGGCATGTTTGTGTCTGTCTTCCATTGCCTCGTTGTTGGTGAGGGCTATAGGTTCTTCAGCAGTGCTAGGGCGATATCCTAGAATGACTTCATGGGGACTTAGCTTGGTTGTGGCATTGGGCCATCGATTGTGTATGAAGGTCGCGATTGGCAGGAGCTCTTCCCAATTGTCCTGTCTGGCTGAAGTGTAAAGTCGAAGGTATTGCTCCACCCATTGATTTTTTTGCTCAGTGAGTCCATTGGTTTGTGGGTGAAAGGCTGTGCCGATATTTTGTTCTATCTTCAACTTAGTGGTGAGCACCTTGGTAAAATTGGATGTGAAGTGGGGGTCGTGATCAGAAATCACTTTCGATGGCACTCCAAACCATGGAAAGAGATGTTGGAGGTATAGTTGTGCTACTCCTTCGCCTGTGATTGTTGTTACACATGGGATGAACAGGGTGGCTCTGGAACAGCCTTGGTCAACGATTGTGAGGATGGCATCCATTCCATTGGCTTTGGGCAATTGAGTGATGAGGTCTAAGGCGATGGTGTTAAAGGGATGCATCTGTGGGTCTCCTGGGATGCGATAGAGCAGTACTTTCTTTTTTGTCATCTGAATTTTGTGTTGTTGGCATTGAGCACATCCAGTGACGTATCTTTCTACCCAGGTGTTCACTCCTGGCCACCAATAGCATTGTGTGATGAGAGTGGTAGTATTATCTCTGCCTGGGTGTCCTGCTGTGGGTGAGTCGTGAAAGTGGGATAGAATGTCGCGTCTTAGCTGTAGTCCTGATGGTACTGCCAACCTCCATCCTTGTACATATCCTTCAGGGAGTTTTTGTACATCTTGTGAATCACACCATAGTTCCATCTCTGTCTGTTGCTTTTGTTGCGCCTCTTTCACTCATTGTTTGAGTGGATCCATTTGTATTGATGTGTTGGCAATGAACATGGACGAAGGGAGAAGGGTTAGGTCTGTATTGTCTTTGGTGCCATGATCCGCTCCTGGTGGTCTAGACAACATGTCAGGAGTGGTGTGGATCTTCCCTGGCACATGTTAGATGACTAGATTGTAGTCTTAGAGCTCTGCAAACCATCTGGCCACATGTTGATTGACTTTTTGAGGGGCCTTCCAATATGTTAGGTTAGCATGATTGGTAAGGATGGTAACTGGGATTTCCATAGCTGCTACATGAGGGTGAAAATGTTTGAGGGCTTTCAGGACTCCTAGGAATTCTCTTTCGTAGATGTTGTAGTTGCATTCTGTTAGGGTGAAAGTGTTAGAGTAATATGCACATGGCATAGCATTGGTTTTTGGGTGCGTGGGTTAATTTCTCCCTCCTGTGAGAGTACGGTGCCCACACTGTATGCTGAGGCATCTGTGGCAAGAAAGAAGGCTCTGGAGTAATCAGGTTGTCAAAGAATGGGCTTGCTGCACATCAGCATCTTTAGCTGTTCAAAGGCATCTTTGCAGTCGCGATTCCATTTGAATGGGGTGTCTTTCCACATCAGTTGGATGAGGGGGCATGCTATGATGGAATAGTTGGGTATGAAATATCAGTAGAACCCTGTGAAGCCTAAAAATATGTGGATGTCCTTGACTGTTTGTGGCTGGGGCCAGTCAGCAATGCCTCGTACTTTTGCGGGGTCCATTTGGACCATGCTGTTTTCAAGTACCACTCCTAAGAACTCCACTTTTCGCTGCTCAAAGATGCACTTCTCTGGTTTGAGGTATAGATTGTATTGCTTCAATTTGTCCAGGACCTTATGGACGCATTCTTCATGGAATTTGGGGTCATCTTTTGTAGCAATAAGAAGATCATCCATGTATACAATAAGCCACCCTTGTGCCATTTCTTTGGCAAAGATTGCGTTCATCATAGTTTGAAAGGTTGCTGGGGAATTTGTCAGCCCAAAGAACATTACAGTCAGTTCAAATAGTCCTTGGTTGGTGATGAATGCGGCTTTCCATTCCTCTCCCTTTTTGATGCAGACATTGTTGTATCCCCACTGGATGTCAAACTTGGTGAAGAGTTTTGCTCCCTGGACCTTTGCTATCAACTCTGGAATCAGTGGGAGGGGGTAGCGGTTGTGAATAGTCCACTCATTTAGGCGATGATAGTCTTGTACTGGATGCAGCTTTCCATCCTTTTTCTTGATAAAGAAGAAGGGTGCAGCATAAGGGCTTTTTGAGGGGTGTATATACCCTTTCTTCTGTTGTTCCTTGACAATTCTAACAGCACCTTTGTTCATCTTGTGTAAGTTGGTATACTTTGCCTGGTATCAATGATGGTGCTTCTGGTTTCAATTCGATTGCATGGTCCCAGATGCATGTTTGGGGAATCACTAAGTGGCTTCCTCACTAAAACATGAGCGTGCCTTTGGTATTTGGTTGGGATTTCACCACTTCCTTTATGTGACCCTGCTTCCTCAGCTAGTTTTGATGCTAATGTTTGCCCTCTCCCTTTTGTTTCAGGGATGATGAGTCTGGCTACATGAAGAGATTCTTGAATGCAGTTGATCTGTCATATAGGTGTCTTACGACCTCGCAGTGTGGTTCTGCACCTTCCTATTCGTACCTGAGTTGCTAGTTTGGTTCGAAGGATGAGGGGTAATTGATTGCTTTGAGCCATCCTCTTGCCCAATCGATCTTTGGTTGTGTGGCAGCAAACCATGGGTATCCCAAGATGACCTTTGATCTCCCTAGTCAGTAAGGAAGAATTGCAGCCAAGTCTGTTGACTTCCCTGTCTGCATCTCTAAGTCTGTATAATTTTCTATATCTCCATTCTTGTTTCTCGTTCCATCCACGTTATAGACTGGTCTGGGTCTTTCTAATCATTTAATAGGAAGGCACATTTCCTTCACATATTGCATACTGATAAAGTTTTCAGTTGCTCCTGAGTCTAGGAGTGCAATTGTTTCAGCCCTCTTCTTGGATAGATGGATGAATAAACGTAGCTGCATAGATTTTCGTATTGAAAGGTACATCCTATCTGATCCAGTCCTCCTAATCCAGGCCATACAGATTAGGCCTCTGAAAAATTTCCTTCTTTTGCTCCAAGGCAGTTCATCAGCTCCTCCTGGTCTTCCTGGGAGAGTGTTTCAAGTTGTTGGTGGAGGTGATCCACCTTTGAGGTGCTGGGCTCACTTTCATTGTCTTCTGGAGACCAGTCAATAAGCTGGGCAGTGTGTGTATTGGAGTGGTGCTGTTTGGTGGGGCAGGTGCGAGCAAAGTGTCCTTGCTGTCCACAGGTGAAGCATGCACCTTGCCCCCCCATTGGGTTCTGTTATCATCTGTTCTCACAACATTTCCTCTGGACTGTCCTCCTCCTCATCCTCACCAGTTTCCTCTGGGTGCTCTTGTTCAATCTACATCCATAGGCACCGGTTGATTGTTCCATGCTCTGGGCGCTGTAGTGGAGTTGTAGGGGGTTTGTCCAAATCCTTGTCGAGGTGGTTGGGGGTTCTGCGGTCACTGGGCATGATACTGCCAGTTGTTTTGGAAGGGGGTGCATCTAACATTGTTACTGGGACACATGTATAGGGCATCGATGATTCGCTGCGATGTGGTCACATTGATAGCTTTGGCTTTCATTTGGTCATAAGTGTTGATGTTTGTGTCTTCTAACACTTTTTGTCCAATGCTGCATGGTAATCCTTGCAGGAACAGTTGCATTGTGTTCTGATCTATCGGATTGTAACCAGCCTCATGTGCTACGCTTTCGAATGTGGAGATGTACTCATCTATTTCTGGCCATTTCATTTTCAGCTCCTGCAGCTTGATGTGTGCTTTTTGTGCTTTTTGCAAGTTGAGGAAGCAGGCTTCGAAGTTGTGGATGAATGTTGTCCAAACTGCATGTACATCATCTGCTGGCTGGAGCATTCCAAGCCAGTCCAGCTGTTGCTCCATCCATCAGTTGACTTCTGCTCCTTTGATGCAGGTGAGGGCGATGGCTACCCATTTGATGAAGGAGGCTAGCAATGGGACGTTGTGGTTAACAAGGAAGTATGCTTGGAGTTCTCATAGGAAACTCTCAGCTTTGGCTTGATCTCCTTGGAAGATCATTGGTAGAGCTCCCATTGGTTTGTCATCTGCTTGTATTGGTTGTTGCAGTTGTCCTCCTCCTGGTGCACCTCCACCTCCACCTCCCCCTGGTGGACCACCTCCTGGAGGACTGCCTCCTGAAGGGCCTCCTCCTCTGCTTAGCCCTCCACTTCCACCTCCAGTCAGTGGTCTGGTTCTTCCTCCTGTCTGAGTTGTCATTACTGCTGTTGCTGCAATTGACATGGTGGTGGTTATGGTTGGGTCTGTTGTTATTGATAGGTCTGCAAGAGTGGTGATGGCTGCTGATAGATCGATGGGTGAGTTTTGAATTTGTTGGTCAAGAGGGTCTTCTTCTTCTTCTCCACTCTCGGAGCCTTCGTCCCAGTTAGTGATGGTAGGGGTCTCTTTGTACATGTTTACTGCTTCTCCTTTGTGTAGTCCATTGTATTGATCAATACATCATGCTCTGCAGTCAAGGAATGGAGACTCTCCTTCACTTCCCCAATTAAGGGTGTACCAATGTCGGTTTTGCAGATAGACTGCTCTAATTTGTGTTCCTCCCACTCAGATGGCGTATGCGTGAAAGGGAAAGGTTTGCTCTTCCCAATAGACAGCAGTGTTTTGCAGTGCTCATTTCTGATTGATGGGAAGTTGGATATATTGCCTCTCTTCTGGGGCCATGGTGATAAAAGAAGTCAAGTCTAATGTCACTGGCACAAGCAGTGACACTTAGACGTTGTCAGTACCTCGCGTACTAAGAGGGATTGCTGAAGACTCAGCCAATACGCCCACTACTGCAGGTGGGAAATAACTGTTGTCACTACCAAGCAACTCGTTGATCATACTAGAACTTGGCTGGACATTTGGGGTGCCAGCAATGCGTGGTACACAGATAATAAAGCACAGAAAACTCAGGAGAGCAAAACAAGCCACAGCTTCTCCTAGAGACAATAGAATGATAGCCACTACTCCTATTGAACAAGGAGACTCGACTTAGAGTCTTGTCTCTGCATGCACACACATACAAATACTACTGGTACAAAACAAGGTACTACTGACTAATCTGTGACTTCTGGGAATTCTGGTTAATCAGCCCTGACTTCGGCTGACTAACAGTTACTCCTGCTGACTGAGATGCTTACTGAGGCCCTACAAATCATGCTGACTATCCTAGGATACTAGCTACTAGGAAAGCTGGAAAGTCTGACCAGTATCTTACCAACCCCAGGTCTAGACTGGCCTACCAGTCCTGGGGGTCAAATGCGACTTTCACACATCATCAGCAGTTCTCTTGCCCCCATGCAAGCTGCTCTGTGACATGACAAATTGAACTTAGTGTCTTGGTCGCGACCAAAGACCATGTTCCCAGAAGGCAGCCAAGTCATGCACTTACAAATAGCACAATAAACATCAATTTGATAAGTTGTTGATTGGTGTAAGATACAATAATATAATATTCATTTTCACACTCAGCCATTTTATATTTTTTTGCCCAGTTGATTATTCAGTGTATGTCACGCATGCACACGAGGTGGGCGAATGGTGCACACTAAGTCGTTTCTTTACTATATACATAATAAAGTACAACAATGAGTTCCATGACTAGGACAGCAGCATGCACACAGGGGCAGGCCTCCAGGGGTGTGCCAAGAGGCTGACCCATGAGAGTGCCATGCGATGCTGTGCGTGTGGGGCACAATGAGGGCAGGCCAGGCAGTGTTGTGCAACATCACATGCCTGCACTGCAAGCCAGAACAATTGGGGTGCCGTGTGATGTTGTGCATGTGTGGGGGGTGGGCCATTGGGGGCAGGCTGGGCAGTGCTATGCACCCTAGTGTGCCCGCACTGCAAGCCAGACCCATTGGCCATGTGTTGTGAGTGTGTGAGGCAGGCTAATCAGGGCAGGCCAAGCAGTGTTATGCACCCTCGTGTGCACTGCAGGCCATCCAAAGGGTGTCACGCTGCGATGACATGTGCATGCAAGGCTGGACAATAGGGGTGTGTTGGGAATGTAGTGCACCCTTGCGTATGTGCACTGGTTGGTGTCACATGTGCTGCAGGCCAGACTCACAAGGGCACCACATCTGTCATATGTGCATGGGTGAGGCAGGTGAACAAGGGCACATCAGGTGGTGTCATGCATGCCAGGAGGGAGACCCACAAGGGTGTGGGTGCCATGCGCACTCGTGAGGTGGGCCGATGAGGGCACATTGGGTGATGTCACGTGCTGCAAGTGAGACCCACAAAGGTGCCATGCACATGCAACATTGCATGGCACCCTCATGTCCACCTAGCAGCGCACATGGCACCACCTCTGCCATCCACCTCTTCATATGTGCAGTCTCCTGCTGTCCACATGACAGGTGCTTGGTCGGGTTGTCATTTAGGGTGTGTAGCAGATGGAACGGGGCAGCATCATTGATGATGGGGATAGGGTTGGGTTGGTGTTAGGAAACACAAAACACCACCTGTCCACAATTGAATGACATTTTTAAAATAATCAATATATTATAATTTAATTCCTTTTACATCAAAATGTAACTACACGTGACGCGCCAACTTCTTGTTTGATGGTCACATGATGCGCCAACCTGTTGGGCTTGTCGGACTTCGAACAGGTCACGTGATTAGATGCGAAATTACAAAGGCTGGGGTTGGGCAGGCCTTAAGTTGAAAATACGAGTCCGTGTTTAGGATTTTAGTTGCCCCCACCTCTTGATACGATGAGACACCTTTTATTAATGCGAATCTTCGCGCGGGTTGGCCAAGTGCGGGACGACGGGCCGGTGCCCTTACGCCCACGACTTTTGTTCTTAACTCCCTCCCCGCGTCCTACCCTCCCTTCCTGTCTCATCCCCTCACCTCGGACTCTCGAACTTACGGACTTCATATCTGCGTTACCACACGATATATGAGCTAGGTACCATGTAAGTACATATAAAAGGGCCTCTGCAAGCCCAGGACAATCGAGCGTTGTGTCATCATCCAATCTCCTGCGTGGAGCGTGCCTGTTCTCTCGTCTCTAAGTCCACTATTTGGAAGTTCCCTTGTGAACACGCAGGGCATAATCTACAGCCGACCCTCACGGTGGTGGTAGAGGTGAATCTTTTTCTTTTTTTGCTCAGCTCGTCACAACCCACTTATGACTCATTCCATCCGTAACAACTAGCTTTGTTCCCTTCGATTCATTTGCAGTCGACCGGCACATGGTGACTCGGAACATCACTGCTCCTCTCATCAAAACCATTGTGACCGCGAAGGAGGCAATCGTAGGGATAGGGATAGGGACAGAGAAACAGTCAGCGACAGGGATCGTGGCAGAAGGGACAGAGGGGAGCGTGACCGCTGCTCTCACTGCAACCGGGAGTGCTCAGACCTCCCGCGTCACAAGGAAGAAGAGACTATCCGCACGAGGATGATTGCCACCGCTAATGCGGTGGCCACGATAAGGGAAGTCCTTCTCCTGGTTCCTGCCATGGTCGTGGCTTGCGAACATATTGGTGGCTCTCCAGATCGCCGCTCACCCCACACTCATGGGTACCATCCCGCTCTGCAGTGCAAGCGCAAGGCCAGCGTCCGGAATGTCCATACACCACTGGCAGGCTATGAGCCACACTCGGCCATGCAGGCGAAGCAAACCGGCGCGCATTGCTTTGGTCGGACTATATTTTGTGTGTCAGCTGACGATCATGCTCCTCAGGGCTGTTCAATCTTCCTTGCGCCAACCGCACACGAATTCCGCTGATCCTGGCTGTTCTCAGTGTCTTCCGCCACCGATACCGGTGCCCACATTTTGCACAGCCATGACAGTGGACCCCAATCTGTGTCGCCAGTCCCGACGTCTGTGCTTTAGATCTGTACGCGCGCCAGGGAACGCAGTCCTTGCTGTGCAGTGCAACTATGAGAAGAGCTATGCGTTTCTCAAAGTGCCTTCTTCATAAATTTCTGTAGCCTTCTGCATTGATGCTTCATATTTCCGGAGGACGCTGCCGCTGCTGTAGTCTTTGATCAGATTATGGTCCTCAATGCCCCACTCAAAATCCGCGTCGTCTCAACTAACATACCTGACTCGGCCAACAGAATATTCGTCGGCGGCCTTCCATCGTACCTCAACAAAGAGCAGCTCATGGAGTCGCTGAAGAGCTGCGGGGAGCTTGAGGTGTTTGAACTTGTCCGAGACCATGGAACTGGGCCGTCAAAGGTGCGTACGCATGCTATGGCTCCCCTTACAGTATGTACTGAGTCATTCCCCTTGTATGTATATATCTATCAGTATTCAGGATCCTGAATGAAATGACAGCCACCCTGGCTTGCGATGCCGGCCTCGGGCTGAGCCCGAGTCTGACCGAATGGTATTAATCACATACTGCCGTACTTGGTGCTGGAGTATTGAGCATTCAATGCGTGGGCATGCGGATCAATATAGGTTGCGCACTTGCCTTGCTGGTGCCTGTCCGGTTCGCGTCCGAAAGGTGCTGCTTTCGCCCCTTGTGTCATGATGGCGATCAGTGTGTGAACGTGCTCGGCAGTGAAAGGTGAGCCATGATTTGTTCTAATTAACTAACCATATGTCATCCTAGCTACGAGATGAACGATGTAGTATAGCCTTCCTAGACACAGAAATGCCTGGCACAACCAGCAAGGAAGCTTTTAATCGGTGACAGGATAGGACTGGTAATCTGTAGTTTATGATCAATCCCCTGAACGCCATTCTCCAAGTGGCTTGGTTAAGAAAAGATAGCTTCTGCCAGGGTATGATGTGTGATATGGGCATTGTACATAAAGATTTGAGGACAAAATAATGGGTTGCAGCCGCATTACTATAGCTGTCACTAGCACCATTACCAGCGCTTGCCAGTGGTCACATTGTGCAACACGTGCCCACCATTGAGCCTCACCCTCTGACGCTGCATACTCAGTGATAAACTCTACCAGTTTATTCAGGGAACTCTGATGGCGTCAGAATCGATAGGACTCACCCAAGATCTATCTCCTCATACTCCTGGATCATCAATTTTGCCAGATGGCCTTTCGGATGGTTCAGTGACAGGGGAGCGTTCAACGGATGGCTCAGAGTCCATTGAAGTATCAAGTCGAGGTGAGCCTTGTACACAATGTCTGTGACAAGCAGTGGCTGACCGAGTATAGATCAGGTGGCTAATAACATACTTCCGGACGATGTCCTCTTGGAGATATTTCATTTCTATGGAGGGGAGAGCCATTGGCAGGGTGGTGGTGGTGGAAAAGTCTGGTGGACGTATGTCGAAGATGGCGACATATCATCTTTGCATCACCGCATTATCTGGACCTGCGAATCACATGCACTGAAAGAACACCCACAAGGACGTCGCTGGATATCTGGCCGCCATTCCCCATCAGGATATATTGTTTCCCGGGAATTGGATGAGGAGGGTCAAGATAATCTCATTGCGGCACTCGAGCACCGTCATCGCGTAATATGGATTAGCATTCATTGCCTTGCGTTGGAAAAATTCGCTGCCATGATGCAGGGGCCATTTCCGGTTCTGGCAGTTCTTGATCTTTATTCGACTGGTGACATAGCGCCGGTTCTTCACGACGAATTCCTGGGATCTGCGCCACGTCTTCGAACATTCATCTTGTCGAACATTGCATTTCCGGCATTCCCCCGACTTGCTTTGTCTGCCACTCACTTGTCCATCTTGCCCTTGCGGAGATCCCGATCACCGGATACATTTCACCCGAGGCGATGGCCACTTGTCTGAGCCATGTTGCCCAGTCTCAATGCCGTTCATATTGGATTCCGATCTCCTCTATCTCGCCCCGACCGAATAACCTTGTCTCCACCAACGCGCGCTGTCCTCCCCGCACTCACCCACTTTAACTTCAAAGGAGTCAGCGAATACTTGGAAGACTTCGTTGCCCGAATGATACCCCCCATCTCCTCAACATCGAATTACATCTCTTCATGGACCTTATGTTCCATATTCCACAACTCTACAAGTTCATTGCTCCTCGCACAGAAAGCCTCAGGCAGTACAATTCAGCCAATGTCACGTTTTATGATACAAACATCCGAATTTCCCTTGGATATGTTGGGTTGCAAATTAGTTGTAGAGAGCCGGACTGGCAGGCCTCGTCGATCGCACAGGTGTGCAACCAGCTATCACCTCTCACCTCTCATGTGGAATCGCTCAAGATCGATGAGGATACGCCTGGGCAAGCACCGCAGGGGAATGGCATCGACCCCACGCAATGGTTCGAACTTTTTGACTCCTTTCCCGCCGTGCAAGATCTCCATATACTTGGCGAGCTGAGGCCACTCGTTGCACGGGCGTTGCAAGAGCTCACGGGGGAAACGGCCACAGAGGTGTTACCTACTCTACGTAGG
The DNA here is from genome assembly GCA_022376555.1 of Russula compacta. NCBI lineage: Eukaryota > Fungi > Basidiomycota > Agaricomycetes > Russulales > Russulaceae > Russula > Russula compacta. Next base: position 30,118 of record WTXH01000060.1, on the reverse strand, counting down.
CTGTTTTTCAAGGGGACGTCGCCACCCGAACCTTTACGAGAAGACATACAAAAATTCATCGCTGCGCGTCAGCATTCGAATCACCCCGTCGATGTCCATTGGGAATGATGGGTCATCACTCTCCCCTCGTTATTACCATTTGTCATTGTTACCCACTAACTCTCTCTGAATCCAGTCCATGCCCGCTTATTGATATGTGAAAGACACCTATCAGTGTAATGACTGTTATGGCGTTGTGCCCGAATGCGCTGAACTGTGCCGTCAGCGCTCTAAGAAACAGCTCCGCACGCACATACGGATACAATAGGTGACATACTCTCTGTACGATATGCAATATTTGTATACGACAAGAACAGGAGATGTGTAATGTGATGGATATGAGAAGTGCGTTGAAAGGGGCATGCGCGCGATTACATGAATGAAGAATGAACACGGAAATGAGGAAAGCAATGCACAGAAATAAGATAACAGGATGCAATCCTCACACAAAACTGACAACAATTCATGCAGCGAGGTCCTCTCCGAGGATATGCGCAAGCGCATCGTTGCCTTCGTCCGATGGTGCCTCGTACACCTCGAACAAGCCACTGTCCGCATCGCCACCTCCAGCACGAGCCGTCCCAGCGCGCGCGTTGATGCCGTCACCCTTTGCTATCCTTGCCGGCCGCGCCGCTCTTCCAGCCTACACCACGTCCTCGAAGACCTCCTTGCGACGATCGAGCAGCATGTCAAGCTCGGCGTCGTTGATGACGCTGCGTTTACCCGCAGCCAGCACAACCTCGATGTGTTCGCCTTCGAGCTCGAGCAGCTGCGCGGCCATTTCCGCGATAGTCTACCGTGTCTCACCAGCCTTGGCACCGCCGCCGATTGGCCCCTTGAATTTGCCTGGGTAGGTAAAAAAAATCAGATTTTTCAGCAAAAGGCAAGCGCACATGCGCGTAGGAGAGGGCGTGATCGTTGTAGATGGGTAGGAAGGTACCTTTGGCGATGATGAGCGCCTCGAGTTGGCACCTCTCGGATGCACGCCGCATGATCTTGTCTGACCAGCCGGAAGATAAGCACGGGCTTCGTCTGCCCGATACGGTGCGCCCGATCTTGCGCCTGCGAGTTCATTTGTGGGTTCTGCGTCGTCCATCGTGTTGGCATTAAACACCTCAATGAGGACTACTACGCACACACCCAATCCTGGTCGTAGAACACAACCGTGTCCGCCGCGGTGAGGTTAATGCCCAGCCCACCCGCACGCGGCGTGCTCAGGAGAAATAGCCGTGGCGAGCCTGGCTTATCACGACTATGCTGGAAACGATCCATCTCCGCGCGACGCTCCAACGGGCTCGTCAAACCGCCTATGCGGCACAATGCCCAGTGCTTAAACTCGCGCGCCCAGTCCTACCGTTGCACGCCACCGTGAGTAGATGAAGTACTGTGGGGATGAGAATGGCTTCCTCAACGATGTCAAGGATCGTGATGAACTGCAAGAATACGAGCACATTCTTCCCACGTGCAAAGAGAGCGCGCCGAGGAGCCGCAGGAGCAGCCCGAGGGCCATCGTCTTCCCGCTCGCGTCGACCAGCCGCTCGTCCGGGACCGGCAGGCAAGTCGAGAGGCCAGTCGATCAGGAACGGGTGTGAGTACACTTTGCGTAACTGCATCACGACGTTCTGAAGGTGCATGTTGTTTACCTTCTTCGCTGTTCCCCCCCCCCCCCGAACGACAAGCAACAGAGAGTTCAGCGTCCGCAGCAGAAAGCGGCGTTGTGCCGAGAAAAGGAAAGGAAAGGCAAATAGGGACGCAGACTTGGTTTTGAACGCGTGCTCCGCCCCGAATTCGGCGACGGACTTGGTCGCGGAGGCAATGCTGCCCCGGCTCCTTGCGAGTACGTGGGGCCTACCCGACCTGTCTACTCGTCCTCCTTGATCTCGCGTGGGATCCGGAGATGTTTCGGAAAGTGGTTCATCGATGGACGCGTCGATGGCGTATTTCTGCCACCGCCTGCGTCCCGAATGAGCTTTTGACGGAGATTGCGCGGGATGAGGGCGAGGAGTGGGTGACAGAGAAAGTTGTAGAGGAGGGTGCGGAAGAGAAGCCGCCAAATGTTTCCAAAGTCCGAGTCGACCCAAAGTCACATGACGAGACGTTTCAATGTCAAGTAGAAACGCTTTCGCTACAAGCATCCCACGCATTTGGGATGGATCGCCTGCGAGTCTAGAAAAAGCATACAAATGCTCGCTGCTGGTGATCAATAAGGAGAAAAGGGACCATGCATAAACGTGTTGTCTGTTCCGGTGCCTGTGTTGCCTGTCGAGGCGTCTCTATCCGCCCACCCCAACGAGTAATTCGCCGAGCCTTATATGGTCGCGCGTTGCGTTGGTAACCCCGAAGGAGTCGTCCTCGAGGACGTCTGCTTGCTCCACTCTGGTCGTGTCGTTGCTGTCGTCAATGACAATGATCCAACTCTTCAGTCAAGCCATTCTTGACCTCGAGTCCCCCTGCATATCTCATCCCAAACCTCCTTCCCACCATCATATTCTCACACTGCCCGTGTACGCTTTTCTTCCCCCGAGCTTGCCTCACAATACTCCCTCAGTCAGACAACCGCGGGTCCCTAGCTTCTGTGCTATTCAGTATTTGGCCGATCACGCAAAGTTCGAGAACATACTCATCCTTCATTCATGGAAGGGATGGAATGTCTCTTTGATAGCGATGCGTCACACTTCGCGGCCTGGGCCTGAGTATCTGGTTTTACGATTTAGATGATTCTGCGACTCTTAGCACGGTCAGGTCACGATAGAACACAAATCCACGAAGTAGTCGCCACCAGGGCACAACATCCCTAGGAGGATTGAGGTTGGCAGACAGGGAAGGGGAAGGAGCATTCTGCTTGCGCGGAACGCTTATTATGATCCTTGCACACGCGGGACAACCGGTTGGAAGGACCCACTATTCACAACATCACCGCGCACGATCCACATCCGAGTGTGGTCAGGTAAGTGGCGGTAATTTATCGGCAAGCCCTGATGGGACGCGCGGATGAAGGCTCAAAAAGAGGGCCCGGAAAGGGGTTCACTCGACCGTTCCTGCTTCGGTGTGAGGCACCCTCTAGTACATCGACTATAGGGAAGAATATCAAATAGGAGGAAGCGCAATTTGGGAGTAGAGAGGATGATTTGAGGTGTTTCAAGCATATGGTTAGTCATGTTAGAGAATTCCAAGACTGATTGATGAGAGCATTATTTTCATCACCAATGGGCATCACGGAGTGTGGTTGTTCTTTTGGAATTACACAATCGAGGGCCAGATACATGCAGAGGTAGGACAGATCGTAGGATTGATTATACTGTACGTGCTGTCCATGTGAAGAATCACTTGCAGTGATTGGTGTTTGCGCGACAAAATGGTGGATGCTACAAATTTAAATCAACGCCTGTGGATTCTTGAGACATACAAGTAAAAAGGGGCTGGATGAGTGCACACATTTGGGAAATGGATGGCTCGTTATTGTAACCAGGCAGGGCAACGTCGAATCATAAAAAGATGATTAGAGTTTGAGGATACGTGCTTTCGAGCATCAAAGAATTTCATCGCATATAATACTCCATTGACGATCTAAACGCAACACGACGTAAAGGCTGCAACTCTGATTGCCCCGCGAGCAGGCGTGACAGCACAACGACAAAGGTTGGGCCCTTGAGATGCAGAAGTGCGGAAATGCCTACCGTCCAGCGATATCAACCAGAGATGGTAGCGTTGATATAAAGTCTGCTACAGCCCTAGCTATTTGCATGCTGAGGAGTGGTATTTTTGACCCCGCGGGCGAATTGACTCGTCACTCGAACTGCACTACCGATCCAAAGTGGACCAGAGCTTTCAACTGTAGCATTTCTTTGAGCGCGTCGTTTGTGTGCTTGGCAATAGGGAATATAATGCATCCGCGCACACGATCTCAGCTCAGTTTTATATGGTGGCCGTACACCAATTGATGGAAGGGGGCAATCAATTTTGACAGCTAACTTGTCCTTCTTGTCAGATAGAACAGCCAGAACGTCACAGAGATGGAAGAGGAGAGGAGAGGCACGGCTCAGGTGGGGGTAATGATGTGTAAGAAAGGAGAGAGCTGAGAGAGAAGACGGAAAGGATCGGCACATAGATAGGGCGGCCCCGCCGTGGCTGCGTGGTCGCCTAATCCTAATACAGTCGAGAGACATCCCAGCTTGTCTCAGCTAAATAGACAAATCCAAAGCATCAGCGCATCAGCCATCAATAAACCGAGCTCGGGACATTTGGCTGGGCAGCCTGGACGGTGATCATCCCAGTTTGTGGTCTCCCTTGTTGTCGTTCTATCTCTTATGGAACAACAGTGTGGGTACATCACGGAAAAGCGCGCATACACTCCATAAAACAGAGAGCGTGAATTTCTGCGGGATGTGCGCACCGTATGCGAACTGCTGATTCCATTCCCAACTTGGAAGGGACTCGGTGCCAGTGGCATGACCCGGAATCACGAACTTGAGCCTAGCTATCAGCAAGCGTTGGGCTTTTCTTGTCACACACTCAGAGGGAAAGTGACCGTTTTTCATGTTGCCTGAGAAGTTGAAAAGACGACGAAAGAGGCAGGTCGGACTCGTGGCTGACGGGCACTCTGACGTGGCTGATCCGCTCGGATCCGAGCGTGGCTCCGAGACCTATCTTCAGCTCACCAGATTGCTGCTCACCCCACACTCTCATCTCATGGGCGCCATCCCGCTCCGCGGCGCAAGCGGAAGGGCAGCGGCTGAAATGTCCATGCACTGGCAGGCTATGAGCATCATCCGGCCATGCAGGCGGAGCAGACCGGTGCGCATTGCTTTGGTCGGACTATTATTTGTGTGTCAGCTGACGATCATGCTCCCCAGGGTTGTTCAATCTTCACACCAATTCCGCTGATCCTGGCTGTTCCCGGTGTCTTCCGCCGCCCATACCGGTGCCTACATGTTGCATAGCCGTGACAGCAAACCCCAATCTGTGTCGTCAGTCCCGGCGTCTGTGCATTAGATCTGCATGCGCGCGCCAGGGGAATCCAGTCCTTGCTGTGCAGTGCAACTATGAGAAGAGCTATGCGTTTCTCAAAGTACCTTCTTCATGAATTTCTGTAGCCTTCTGCATTGATCCTTCACATTTCTGCAGTGCGGAGGACGCTGCCGTCGCTGTAGCCTTTGATGGGATTATCGTCCTCAATGGCCCACTCAAAATCCGCGTTGTCTCAACCAACGTACCTGACTCGGCCAACAGAATATTCGTCGGCGGCCTTCCATCATACCTCAATAAAGAGCAGCTCATGGAGTCGCTGAAGAGCTGCGGGGAGCTTGAGGCGTTTTGAACTTGTCCGAGACCATGGAACTGGGCCGTCAAAGGTGCGTACGCATTCTATGGCTCCCCTTATGTATTGACTCATTCCGCTTGTATGTATATACCTATCAGTATTCATGATCCTGAATGAAATGACAGCCACCCTGGCTTGCGATGCCGGCGTCGGGCTGAGCCCGAGTCTGACCGAGTGGTATTAATCAAATACTGCCGTACTTGGTGCTGGAGTATCGAGCATTCAATGCGTGGGCATGTGGATCAATATAGGTTGCGCGCTTGCCTCGCTGGTGTTTGTCCGGTTCACGTCCGAAAGGTGCTGCTTTTGTCCCTTGTGTCGTGATGGTGACCAGTGTATGAATGTGCTCGGCAGGGAATGGCGAGCCATGATTTGTTCTAATTAACTAACCATATGTCATCCTAGATACGAGATAAACAATGTAGTATAGCCTCCCTAGACACAGAAATGCCTGGCACAACCAGCAAGGAAGCTTTTAATCGGTGACAGGATAGGACTGGTAATCTGTAGTTTATGATCAATCCTATGAACGCCATTCTCCAAGTGTCTTGGTTAAGAAAGGATAGCTTTTGCCAGGGTATGATGTGTGTTATGGGCATTGTGCGTAAAGATTTGAGGACAAAATAATGGGTTGCAGCCGCCTTACTAGTAGCTGTCACTATCACCATCACCAGCGCTTGCCAGTGGTCACATTGTGCAACACGTGCGCACCATTGAGCCTCACCCTCCAACGCTGCACCCCCAGTGATAAACTCTACCAGTTTATTCAGGCAAGTCCAATGGCGTCAGAATCGATAGGACTCACCCAAGATCTATCTCCTCATACTCCTGGATCATCAATTTTGCCAGATGGCCTTTCGGATGGCTCAGTGACAGGGGAGCGTTCCACGGATAGTTCAGAGTCCATTGAAGTATCAAGTCGAGGTGAGCCTTGTACACAATGTCTGTGACAAGCAGTGGTTGATCGAGTATAGACCAGGCGGCTATTGACATACTCCCGGACGATGTCCTCTTGGAGATATTTCATTTCTGTGGAGGGGAGAGCGATTGGGAGGGGTGGTGGTGGTGGAAAAGGCTGGTGGCCGTATGTCGAAGATGGCGACATATCATCTTTGCATCACCGCATCGTCTGAACCTGGAAATCACATGCACTGAAAGAACACCCACAAGGACATCGCTGGATATCTGGCCGCCATTCCCCATCAGGATATCTTATTGGCCCGGGGAATTGGATGAGGAGGGTCAAGATAATCTCATTGCGGCACTCGAGCACCGTGATCGCGTAATCTGGATTGACATTGAATGCCTTGCGTTGGAAAAATTCGCTGCCATGATGCAGGGGCCATTTCCGGTTCTGGCAAGTCTTGGTCTTTATTCGATTGATGACATAGCGCCGGTTCTTCACGACGAATTCCTGGGGGGATCTGCGCCACGTCTTCGAACATTCGGCTTGCGGAACATTGCATTTCCGGCATTCCCCCGACTTGCTTTGTCTGCCACTCACTTGTCCGATCTTGACCTTTGTGATATCCCGATCACCGGATACATTTCACCCGAGGCGATGGCCACTTGTCTGGCCACCTTGCCTAGTCTCAAGTACTTTCAAATTGGATTCGAATCCCCTCGATCTCGCCCCGACCGAATAACCTTGTCTCCACCAACGCGCGCTGTCCTCCCCGCACTCACCCACTTTTACTTCAAAGGCGTCAGCGAATACTTGGAAGACTTCGTTGCCAGAATCGATACCCCCGCACTCCTCTGTCTCGAATTATCTCTCTTCATGGACCTTATGTTCCATATCCCACAACTCTACAAGTTCATTGCTCCTCGCACAGAAAGCCTCAGGCAGTACAATTCAGCCTATGTCACGTTTTCTGATACAAACATCCGAATTTTCCTTGGATATGTTGGGTTGGAAATTAGTTGCAGAGAGCCGGACTGGCAGGCCTCGTCGATGGCGCAGGTATGCAGCCAGCTATCACCTCTCACCTCTCACATAGAATCGCTCGAGATCCATGAGCATGCCCCTGGGCAAGCATGGCAGGGGAATGGCATCGACCCCACGCAATGGTTCGAACTTTTTGACTCCTTTCCCGCCGTGCAAGATCTGCACATACATGACGAGCTGAGGCCACTCGTTGCACGGGCGTTGCAAGAGCTCACGGGGGAAACGGCCACAGAGGTGTTACCTACCCTACGTAGGCTGTTTTTCAAGGGGACGTCGCCACCCGGACCTATACGAGAAGACATACAAAAATTCATCGCTGCGCGTCAGCATTCGAATCACCCCGTCGAAGTCCACTGGGATTGATGGATTGATGGGTTATTACTATATCACTCTCCACTCGCCGTTTTTACCATTTGTTATTGCTACCGACTAACTCTCTACGGATCCAGTCCACGCCCGCTTGTTGATATCTGAAAGACACCTATTAGTGTAATGACTGTCATGGCGTTGTGCCCGAATGCGCTGAACTGTGCCGTCAGCGCTCAAAGAAACAGCTTCGCACGCACATACGGAAACAATAGGTGACATACTCTCTGTACGATATGCAATATTTGTATACGACAAGAACAGGAGATGTGTAATGTGATGGATATGAGAAGTGCGTTGAAAGGGGCATGCGCGCGATTACATGAATGAAGAATGAACACGGAAATGAGGAAAGCAATGCACAGAAATAAGATAACAGGATGCAATCCTCACACAAAACTGACAACAATTCATGCAGCGAGGTCCTCTCCGAGGATATGCGCAAGCGCATCGTTGCCTTCGTCCGATGGTGCCTCGTACACCTCGAACAAGCCACTGTCCGCATCGCCACCTCCAGCACGAGCTGTCCCAGCGCGCGCGTTGATGCCGTCACCCTTGCTATCCTTGCCGGCCGCACCGCTCTTCCAGCCTGCACACCGGCCCTTCAAGTCCTCCTCGCGACGATCGAGCAGGATGTCGAGCTCGGCGTCGCTGATGACAGTGCGTTTACCCGCAGTCAGCACGCCCTCGATGTGTTCGTCTTCGAGCTCGAGCAGCTGCGCGGCCATTTCCGCGATAGTCTACCGTGTCTCACCAGCCTTGGCACCGCCACCGATCGGCCACTTGAATTTGCCTGGGTACGTAAAAAAAAATACATTTTTCAGCAAGGGCAGACACACCAGCACGAGAGGGGGTGATCGTCGTAGATGGGTACGTACCTTTGGCGATGACGAGCGCCTCGAGTTGGCGCTTCTCTTACGCCGCATGATCTTGTCTGACCAGCCGGAAGCTAAGCACGGGCTTCGTCTGCCCGATCTTGCACCTGCAAGTCCATTTGTGGGTTCTGCGTCGTCCATCGTGTTGGCATTAAACACCTCAATGAAGACTACTACGCACCTAATCCTGGTCGTAGAACACAACCGTGTCCGCCGCTGTGAGGATGATGCCCAGCCCACCCGCACGCGGGGTGCTCAGGAGAAAAAGCCGTGGCACGCCTGGCTTATCACGACCATGCCGGAAATGATCCATCTCCGCGCGGCGCTCCAACGGGCTCGTCGAACTCCCTATGCGGCACAATGGCCAGTGCTTGAACTCGCGCGCCAAGTCCTAGTGTTTGCATATCACCGTGAGTAGATGAAGTCCTGCGGGGATGAGAATGGCTTCCTCAGTGATGTCAAGGATCATGATGAACCGCAAGAATGCGAGCACCATGTGCCCAGGTGCAAAGTGAGCGCGTCGAGGAGCCGCAGGAGCCGCTCGAGGGCCATCGTCTTCCCGTTCGCGTCGACCAGCCGCTCGTCCACGACCGGCAGGCAAGTCCGCGAGTCGAGAGGCGGGTCGAACAGGAATGGGTGCGAGTACACCTTGCGTAACTGCATCACGACGTTCTGAAGGTGCATGTTGTTGACCTCCTTCACTGTCCCCCCCCCCCCCCCTCCCCCCCGAACGACAAGCCACAGAGAGTTCAGCGTCCGCAGCACAAAGCGGCGTTGTGCCGAGAAAATGAAAGGCAAGGCAAATAGGGACGCAGACTTGGTTTTGAACGCGTGCTCCGCCCCGAATTCGGCGACAGACTTGGTCGCGGAGGCAATGCTGCCCCGGCTCCTTGCGAGTACGTGGGGCCTACCCGACCTGTCTACTCGTCCTCCTTGATCTCGCGTGGGATCCGGAGATGTTTCGGAAAGTGGTTCATCGATGGACGCGTCGATGGCGTATTTCTGCCACCGCCTGCGTCCCGAATGAGCTTTTGACGGAGATTGCGCGGGATGAGGGCGAGGAGTGGGTGACAGAGAAAGTTGTAGAGGAGGGTGCGGAAGAGAACCCGCCAGATGTTTCCAAAGTCCGAGTCGACCCAAAGTCACATGACGAGACGTTCAATGTCAAGTAGAAACGCTTTCGCTACAAGCATCCCACGTATTTGGGATGGATCGCCTGCGAGTCTAGAAAAAGCATACAAATGCTCGCTGCTGGTGATCAATAAGGAGAAAAGGGACCATGCATAAACGTGTTGTCTGTTCCGGTGCCTGTGTTGCCTGTCGAGGCGTCTCTATCCGCCCACCCCAACGAGTAATTCGCCGAGCCTTATATGGTCGCGCGTTGCGTTGGTAACCCCGAAGGAGTCGTCCTCGAGGACGTCTGCTTGCTCCACTCTGGTCGTGTCGTTGCTGTCGTCAATGACAATGATCCAACTCTTCAGTCAAGCCATTCTTGACCTCGAGTCCCCCTGCATATCTCATCCCAAACCTCCTTCCCACTATCATATTCTCACACTGCCCGTGTACGCTTTTCTTCCCCCGAGCTTGCCTCACAATACTCCCTCAGTCAGACAACCGCGGGTCCCTAGCTTCTGTGCTATTCAGTATTTGGCCGATCACGCAAAGTTCGAGAACATACTCATCCTTCATTCATGGAAGGGATGGAATGTCTCTTTGATAGCGATGCGTCACACTTCGCGGCCTGGGCCTGAGTATCTGGTTTTACGATTTAGATGATTCTGCGACTCTTAGCACAGGCGAAAAGTCAATGCGCATCGCATGGAGCATGTCAGGAACAAACTACGTCTGGCGTATGAGGGAGTCACTTGGCACAGTCATGCGACGGTCAGGTCACGATAGAACACAAATCCACGAAGTAGTCGCCACCAGGGCACAACATTCCTAGGAGGATTGAGGTTGGCAGACAGGGAAGGGGAAGGAGCATTCTGCTTGCGCGGAACGCTTATTATGATCCTTGCGCACGCGGGACAACTGGTTGGAAGGACCCACTATTCACAACATCACCGCGCACGATCCACATCCGAGTGTGGTCAGGTAAGTGGCGGTAATTTATCGGCAAGCCCTGATGGGACGCGCGGATGAAGGCTCAAAAAGAGGGCCCGGAAAGGGGTTCACTCGACCGTTCCTGCTTCGGTGTGAGGCACCCTCTAGTACATCGACTATAGGGAAGAATATCAAATAGGAGGAAGCGCAATTTGGGAGTAGAGAGGATGATTTGAGGTGTTTCAAGCATATGGTCAGTCATGTAAAGAGAATTCCAGGACTGATTGATGAGAGCATTATTTTCATCACCAATGGGCATCACGGAGGGTCATTGTTCTTTTGGAATTACACAATCGAGAGCCAGATACATGCAGAGGTACGACAGATCGTAAGATTGATTATACTGTACGTGCTGTCCATGTGAGGAATCACTCGCAATGATTTGCGCGACAAAATGGTGGATCCTGCAAATTTAAATCAACGCGTGTGGGTTCTTGAGACATACAAGTGAGAAAGGGCTGGACAAATGCACACATTTGGGAAACGGATGGTTCGTTATTGTAACCAGGCAGGGCAACGTCAAATCATAAAAAGATGATTAGAGTTCGAGGATACGTGCTTTCGAGTATCAAAGAATTTCATCCCACATAATACTCCATGGACGATCTAAACGCGACACGACGTAGAGGCTGCAACTCTGATCGCCCCGCGCGCAGACGCGACAAAGGTTGGGTCCTTGAGATGCGCAAGTGCGGAAGTGCCCACCGTCCAGCGATATCAACCGGAGATAGTGGCGTTGATATAAAGCCTGCTACAGCCCTAGCTATTTGCATGCTGAGGAGCGGGATTTGTGACTCCGCGGGCGAATTGACTCGTCACTCGAACTGCACTACCGACCCAAAGCGGACTAGAGCATTCAACTGTAGCATTTCTTTGGGCGCGTCGTTCGTGTGCTTGATAATAGAGAACATTATGCATCCGCGCACACGATCTCAGCTCAGTTTTAGATGGTGGCCGTACGCCAATCCATGGAAGGGGGCGATCAATTTTGACAGCTAGCTTGTCCTTCTCGTCAGATAGAACAGCCGGAACGTCACAGAAATGGAAGAGAAAAGGAGAGGAGAGGAGAGGAGAGGAGAGGCACGGCTCAGGTGGGGGTAATGTGTGTAAGAGAGGAGAGAGCAGAGAGAGAAGACGGAAAGGATCGGCGCGTAGATAGGGCGGCCCCGCCGTGGCTGCGTGGTCGCCTAATCCTAATACAGTCGAGAGACATCCCAGCTTGTCTCAGCTAAATAGACAAATCCAAAGCATCAGCGCATCAGCCATCAATAAACCGAGCTCGGGACATTGGGCTGGGCAGCCTGGACGGTGATCATAAAGCGCCCATAGACTTCATAGGACAGAGAGCGTGGATTTCTGCGGGATGTGCGCACCGTATGCGAACTGCTGATGCCATTCCCAACTTGGAAGGGACTCGGTGCCAGTGGCATGACCTGGAATCACGAACTTGAGCCCAGCTATCAGCAAGCATTGGGCTTTTCTTGTCTCACACACCAGCACGTTTCATCAGTACTATGAACACGGAGAACTCACTCCATCCTCTATACCAGAACGGTCCCCATGGAGGGGGATAGACTCGTGGGCGATGTCGTCCATGGAGGGGGGGGGGGGGGGAAGGGACGGCCAAATGTCTGATGAAATTGATGACATGGAGCAGCTAACACGGCCGCCCTTGGAAAAAGGAATACATCACGATGCGATGGAATGGCCGCAGGGCTCATAGGGGAAAGGGATTGACACGTTGCCAGAGGAACAATAATTTTCGATGGAAGGTGGACATTTGGTCCTTCCCTTTCCATCGTCGGCGGAGAAGAGGGATGGAGGAGGGTGAAAGGAATGGACACATGGCCTACTTATCATCCTTATTATGATGAATGATAATAATATGGACATAGATGGCATAGCCAGGCGTGGATGACTTAACTAGGCGGAGATGACTTGGTTACACATGGGTGGCATGGCATGTCACTGCGGACAGATCCTTTCATGGGAACCCGGGGAATACCAGAACCTGCACAGCAGAAATGCTGTCCCTTGGAGGCAGTGTAATCTGATGCTGTAATAGTGATTAACGGGAGGACGGGACGTCGACAAGAAGGCGCCAAGACGAACTGTGACGTGCGACAGAACCCCCAAATCTACGGATCTTAATCTTGCGTCGGGCCTGGGAGGAGAATACCGGCACTGGGTACCAATCGACCTACAAGGCTGCTTCTGTACCACCCCCGACGACCTGCTTCATTGCTTTGTGAAGAGAGCAGCGGACACAGACATTAACGGTGAGAGGCGGAAGATCATGATCCCAAGGTTCTCACAATGAGAAAATTGGGGTTGTTGTGGGACACTGGCCCAAGCAACTCCGCTTCGTCTCTTCAACCCAACAATATACCGTACTATCAAGAGTTGGGAGTTTCAAAGATTTGACCAAATTGTGAATAGAAAAACATTGGCTGTACCTTTCTCCAATTGGACTTCTCCAGTAGACGTGGTACCATATGAACTATCCCCTTGAAGTATTAGTTTGGTAGAAGGTAAGGTATGGGGTGGACGTGTCGGAAGAAAGCCGAAGTACCAAAAATTGGGGGTTTCAACCCACGGATGTCACGCTAACTCATATACAGTAGCAGGAGCCGGAGCCGTGCTGCAACGCGTTAAGCCGAGGGGCGGACTTTGAAACATGATCGAGATCGACGGCTTATTGTCACGCAAGTTCACTCTTTCGGTTGTATCTTTCTCCTCACTCATCTGAATGGTCTGAAATGTCAGACGTGGCTTGGATTAAATGCATAGATAATCTATTAAAACTTGTGTGGTGTCGCGGTCAATGATGCTCAAGCCCAGGGCTGTTTTAATTCGAATTTGAACCTTACCCTGCAATATTGGTAACATTCGCAATGCAAGTACAGTCGAACTTCTTGATCACTCTTGTGATTCACAATTTAGTGGCATGTAGGATATCCAAACAAAGATCATTTATTTCTCTTTGAAACCTGTACATGCCAGCACAGCATTACCTTTAGTCAGGGACGCAAAAGAGGGATTGATCCGAGGATTCTCCGGGGAGGGTTTTGAAAAAGGAGGTCTGATCATGCATCAGGTTGATGAGCCATGTCTCTGGGGGGGAAATGGATATATCATAGTGACTTACTTATCTAGAGGCCTTTCAAAACTTGCAGAGGGCCGCAAGGTGGCGGAACGGCGCCAGGCACCCGTCCAGCTCGCAGGTGGCGTTAATTACACAGAATGCAGAATGCCACTGCCACAATTCACGGGGAGGGCCAAAGCGCCAAAGCGCTTGGCACCTATTGGGGGGAGAGATTTAAACCACAGGTTAATGGGAGACCACACTCTCCGCCCGGTTGAGTGAAAGACCCACCACACCAAGCAAACCACCCAACTCTTCTTTTCCACCATGTTCTCAAACTCCTCCCCATTCCACAATAAGGCAACGCTGTCTCGGGCGCAACGTGCCACAGATCCGAAGACACAGGACGCTAGGCAAGGATTTGGCTGGGGGTACGACCCAGTACCATTCACTTTGGGTGATGCGGTAAGCCATGGATAACCTACGTAAAGAAGTGTGCTCACCATGAGGCGCGTTAGGTGGACCCGAGGCAGCGAACAGCTCCTCCTGAACCGGATTTCCACTATGCCATGACCGAAGCTCCCCAGCACTTTATGAGTTGCTCAGACGAGGATTTTGCTTGGATTGCGGCAAACATGATCAAGATTGGCCTGGCACTGAGAGAGCAGTGGGCGCGAGAGGCCAACCATGGGCTTCGCAAACGACAGGAACCATCGGAGCCAGATCTAAGAGTAGGGCCAGGTGAGTGGATAGTCTAGTGTAAGGATCTGCGTAGTGCTGACCTACGAAAAGCGAGACATATGAAGAGAAGAAGAATCATGATGGAGAGAGGGGATACTGGGGACAGGGCGGGTGCTCAGAGGGGTGAGTCCAGAGAGCTGCCCGTCCATAGGACCCCAGGGACTCTAGTCGAAATATCCAAGCTTGGTCACAATGCACTCGAAATGGAGGCACTTGTGGTACCACCACAAGGAGTTTTCCCACTATTATCACCGGGGCCAACCATTGCAGAAGCAGCCCCAGGACCTACCGAGAACGCAGACCAGGCATGGATAGAGGGGAGGGCGGGGGTCTTCAAGGAGCCGGAGAGAACAGAAGATCTTCATGATGAAGAGGAGACGGATAAGGAGAGGTTGGAGAGGTTGATGCTGTATGATAGCGGAGTGTGGAGGTGCACAGGGTGTGGCGGAAGGTCATTCTATGACAGGCACACCCTACGACGACACTGCAAGTCGTCGGTGCACGGGAAGAAACGCGACATGCGGAAATGCCCATTCTGCCCGAAGGTATTCCGCCGCCTCGGTTACGTAAACAGGCACATACAGCAGAAGCACCCAGAAAGTGGGATGGAAAGGGGCGGCATGGTAGATGGACCCTAGTAGGAGTGGTAGTATCAGACGGACACGGACGTTCTTTGTCTCGCTCCATATGACCAGTTTTATATATCGGCCAGTTGCACATCGATGGGCACATCTTTATCCCAGTTGGTACACTACCCTTTTTGTTTCGAAGGGATAAACAATACATGCATGCGTTAATCGATTGGTAGAGTAAATATTGCACGTACCTATACGGTCATCGGATATCATCAATCTTATGCTTCGCACATTTTCAAGATAGGATGCTTGATGAAGCGAGTGTCGAACAAATGTGGGTAGATGATGGATCGCAAGGAAAGATTTCAAGCTCCGTGTCATGAATATGAACGGTATTTATTAATAAAACCACGACACCCAACGTACACAATAACTTAACCGCCAACTCAACACGCCATAATTCCCGTGTCTAGTGCCGCATCGTTGAGAGTCGACACATATAACATATAGCTGAGGTTCACTTTTTGTGTTCAAGTACACTTGCAGACACAATTGGCAGCGTACGCCTTGACGGCGAACGAGCGCTAAGCAGCAATTTTTTTTTGCAAGTCCACCACATGGACGTGCACGTGGTGGAACGATAAGCGCACGACCCTGGCGTTCGCGAGAAAATACGGCCACCGAGACTCTACGTATGATGCCCTATCTTGGCACAAAACAAACGCTTTTGGAAATAACAAAGGGGATCAAACTCGACAACAAGATCGATGCGATTGCTAGAAGCTTGAACTTTGCGCAAGGAGTGTCTCGAGTAGTCTCGTTCCCAGCCGGTCGGTTTCGATCTCCGATCCAAATCACAAGTAAACTTGTAGACATTTGTATGGGCGGGTGTAGGTCTCTCGCACGTGATCTTGACGCTTCATCCACGACCGCGTTTCCTCGGGTGTGGCTCTGTAATGTCCCCTCTGTGGGACTCAAATGAAAGAAATTGGCCACAAGAGCTAGGGCAATGGGATATCGTGTAAAAGGTGCGTGGTTGGCCTTCTCGTTGATAGCCTCCAGCCTAACATGACCCCTGGAGTAGGTAGGTTTTTCAGTGCGCGGTGACATCGCCCGCACCCTCGTCCTCATTCGCCACGGGGCCCTCACAATCCCAGCAGCTGCTCCCCCTCAACTCCTCAACTCCCAAGGTGCCGGCACTCTCCACCGCGGCCAGCTCGCCCTCGGTCGGAGGCTTTTGGTGGGGGCCACTTGGCTCTGCGCTTGGCCTCGACCGTGCGCGTTCTCTGCACCTCAACCTTGGTCGTCGCGAGCGCGTCTGGCTGGTGTAGACTTGAAGTCCAGAACGCGAGCCGCTCGCTCAGTCAGGGTCCCCCCTTTTTTCGCTTTCGATCTGTCCTCCGTGTGGCTGACAGTTGAGCCTGGGCTCCGCCTCAGCCAGCGCCTGAGGCCCGACGCCTTGGCCCCTGGCCAACAGCATCCAGCCGTGCGAGCACATCCTCCCGTGCCCACTTGACCCCTCGCTCCCCGCAAGTGCACCACCCTCGCCCACGCCGCTTGTGCCCGAAACAGCGCGCCACGCGCGGGTCGAGCTCATCGACTTATCCACCGTGCTCCCCACGAGGCGACCGTATACGCTCTCATCTCCCGTTCATCTCGGCACTGTCTGTGGAATCACTGTCCATTACACGCTGCCACATCCACTAACGCTGCCCACACCTGTGTAGTGGTGAACCTTCCAGAAAGCCGAGGAGGATTTTGTACTCAGTGATGATAGGGACTTGATGTATTGCTTAGGGGAGGAATATTGATTGATTGATTGATGTGCAATCGGGACGCAGGACGCGCTCAGAGTACACATCGAGTGTCATGTGCGGGAGACCTACACCTGCCCGTACAAAAAATGTCTCCAGACGGTCTGGACGATTCCTTGTGAGCGTCTTTCAATCGGAGATTGAAACCGACCGGCTGGGTACGAGACTATGTCTCGAGAACAGCTGACAACGTCGGAGTTGACGGGTATCCGCAGACCAAGGGTTGCCAATTTACGATCATGGAAATAGGAACAAAGCAGGACTCAAGGCACGATGACACAAGGGCACAAAGACGTTTCCTGTCAGAGAAAGAAGAGTTGGACGTCCGGGCGGAGTCTAATTGTGGTGCATGCGACCTCCATGCTTCACTTCACAGGAAGGCCAATCTACCCGTGGGCGCCTAAGGATGCAGTGTACTATATACAGTATAATAATACGAAAAGCCACATGCGGAAGGCTGTGCTGTAATTCCTACGCTTGGACCTGTCGTGCTGCGCCGAGGCCCCTCGAACCATGTGAATCATTTAGTGTAGTTGGCGCCTCAAATTACCATGGGACTAGTACTGCACAGCAAGGTCCAGGAAGCACCCCAGCGCCCCAAGATTGCCCTCCGTTAAAGCAGATTTTATCTCCTCGTCAAGCAAAGAAAGAAACCCGCAAGACGCAGGGGTGCAGCTCCGGAGGGTCGACACTGTTGGTATGCGTGACGAGACGATTAGCGCCGGATATAGCCATATGCCCCTTTTTTGGCTTTTCACCTGACTCTGCTATGGCCCAAGCGACATTTCTTGGTCCGCAAGTCCGCAGAAGGGGCTGTCAAGGGCAAGGCTTATTGTTACTGCCTTGTACTACGCTGTGCCCAATTTGGCGTAGTCTACCTTACGTTCTGCAAGTTCCTTCATTTTCAAGGAGGGGCGAAGAGAGCGCAATCTGAACTCCATAATCGTTGGTGAAAACGTGGGGTTCTCTGATGAATGCCTCCGCCGTCTCATTCACATTTCTTCTCAATAAACCAACTAGCCATAGACTAGAGAACTGCCAGGCCATTAGCTACATCAATGTTCGTATGAAGCTCTTGATAGATGCACCGTTTTGAGAATAAACTCCCTGGGGTTGACATCAGCCTTGTAGATCTCCTAATAGACCGGTGTTAACAAGTCATGGATGGTGTCAGTAAGTGAAATGGAGAACAGAGAGGTGGGAGTGGATCGCGCTCAACAACACACACCAGCCATTTCGGTTATAAAGGTCAATGTTCTGTAAGGTGCACCGGGATGACGGAATTGGCTGGTCACACTTTAAAAGTGTCGCAGTATGCCCCCCCAGGTACAATCCTGTCTATCTCAGGATGACTTACAATAGTATCGTGGGTCATCCTGGCATAGACAGACGAGGTTCCCGAGCGTTTGGCACAATGAAGGTGTCTCTATGAGCAAACTTGCAGTGGATAAAACGAGATAATGTCGACTATATCGACTCTATTGTCTCCTCAGCAGCAAGAAGAAAAGAGATTGGTTATCAAGACACTCACAGGGAAAGTGACGCGGCTTTTCATGTCGCTTGGTGGTTCAATGTCAAGTGGAAACGCTTCGCCGCCGTTTTCTAGTAAGTATCCTACATATTTGGGATGGATCGCCTGCGACTCTGGATGAAACATACGAATGCTCGTTGCTGGTGATCGATAAGGAGAAAGGGGACTATGCCTAGCGATTGTCCTGTCCGCCCAGGGAATTTGCCGCTCGGCCGAGGTCTTCGGTGCTGTGCGCACGAGCACCACTGATTAGAGTTTTGAGACTAACGTAAACGCTTCGCTTCCTGACTCATTCAAGTTCGCTGTACTTTGCATAGATTAAACGTGCACCACCGCAATACGGGGAGCGGGGGGTGAGCAAAAAGAAAGGGTTGTAGTAATTGCGTGTGTCCTTGTCTGGAGGTTGGAGTCATGCCGTTAGGCAAAAACCAGGTCGGCGAGTAGCGCAGTGTAACAGCTAAGGGTCGACCTACCAGGCCTTACAGCTCGTTCTCCTTTCACGAGTCGACCGACTCATCGCAATCACACATCACTGACACTGCGCAGACTGCCGGGAGGCATTCTGGAAGGCCCAGGAGGGAACGGGAGCTATTGGGAGAAAATAAAATAAAATTGGCTGCATATGAAAATAACATAGGGACTTCTTCAGGTTTTGTAATCAGTATGTCCTGGCTACGGGTGGGATAAGTGGGGATAGCCAAAGAGGTCAATGAGACGATGCCACAGGGGGGAGTATGTGCTTTCACATTCACTGGTACATTCCGCGGTAGTCTGTTCACGTCAATTTGGCCGCTAGTCAACAATTTCTCACCTTCTCAGAGGTCCTGACTCCTTGAGGACCAATGGGGAAAGCAGGAGCACTTGCGGTGATCTAGCTAGAGCAGGAGCCGCAGGGCGGCTTATATGAACCAGAAGACAGACAAAAAAAAGATTACCGTTTGGAGTGTGCGCGATGAAATGGTTGGGAGTAAGAAGGTCAAGGAATTCAGGGTGGAACTTCGGGGCAAGTAGCTGAAAGCGAACATAAAGGAAGACCGAGAGAAGGCCCCCATGAGTCGCCGCGATTTCCGGTATGTGGACGGATCGTTTTTCGAGTCGACGACAGACTCAGCACTTGGGAGCTATAGCTATCGGAACGAGTAGAAGACGTCTTGCGAGTAAACAGTTGCAGAGGTTCAGAAGGGGCAGAACGTAGAAAATCGATCGAAACATTACGGTGTTCTCGAGAGTCTGGGGGGTGATGCGGAGAAGAAGGTAGTAGTGGGGAAGTGTCGTTTAAGTGTGGTGAAGGAAACGGAGCAAAGAATATTGTGGTAGAAGTTGGGTAGGTGGGGTGAGGCTTGGGTGGGGATCATCCTGCGTTTCTGTGGAAAACAACGCAGAGAGGGGGAAGAAGGAATGAAAGAGAGGTAAGGGGTGGTAGAAGGGAACGTTGTTGGATAGAGTATGGGCTCTGCGGGACTTGGGGAGACTCGTCGGGTAAGGAGGGATCCGCAAATCGAAAAATAAAAATGATCGTTGGGGGATTTGACGAGGAAGAAAACAAACGGAGCGGTGAATGAGAGTCGAGTGCCCCTAACCCAACCTGTGCATGAATTTTTGGGGAGACCACAAATTGATTGAGCGGGGCGCCAAATGGTGGAGGAGGGTCACGACCACACTTTCTCTCCGTCCTTGTTGACCACCTCGCCCTAGCCGCTCCATACAGCAGTCACTCGCCTTCTTGAGTTGTCATTCGGTGCATTATTGCCGACCACCTTGTAATCCCCCAAGTTCTAGGGCGATCTCGAGGATCTTTCCAGTGCAACATAGATGCCGTCAAGTTTGTCACTGAAATAGCGGTGCAATTTATTCCGTATTGCCTCTTCGTGTTCGGGAAAGACAAACAGACGTTCTTGGATTTCTGGCATGGCCAAGGCAAGCTCATTATCAACTCAAGATTCTTGTCATTGAGCAGGATGGCCGATACCTTGACGGCAGTACTGAGCACGCAATAGCCAAGCAAAGCAGCTTCTCCGGATTCTTCTTGCGACATCTTAATGGAAAATCACACCAGTTCCTTTTATTTTTCATGTTTCTTGGTCACTCTATCTTGTCTTGCGTCTTGCGCTCCAGACGACTAGTTAAGCGTCCTCTTCGTGGAGCAGGTGGCTTGATCAGTCCGGAGAGCTCTTGCATGCTCGAGACTCAGTCCAGTCACAGAAACAAGCTCTTTTCTGCCTTGTCTGAGAGCTTCACGCACAGACTACAGACTTTGATCACCAGATCACTTGAAGGTATCTTGCTCATTGTCGTTCATCGCAAACATGCGGCCTTGTCACGTTGTCACGTAACGACGTGACATCCGTTTATGGGCACGTGTCTGCCCATCCTCGCCCCTCCGGCGCTTGCGCTGCAAAGCGACGCAACGGACGGACGGAAACGAGGATGAATGAGCGACGGGAGCGGAAGTACCAACAAGGAAAAGTGAAAAACGGGGACCAAAAATATCATCGGTGACCTCTGTCCTCCCAGATAGCTGCAGCAGCATTTCTGTTGCTTCGACATGCATTTAAAGGCCAAATACCCTCGCCTGTTCTAGTCGTTCTCTGGGAGGACAGCGTAGAGACAAGCGAGGAGTATGTACGGGCTCTTGGATCGGATCTTCGCTGCCTTGTTTGGATTTTGACGGAAGCAAAATTCGAAAAAGTCCGACGCTAACTCAGTACCAGTCTCTTTCTTGGCGCGAAAGCACAGTCCCAAAGAGCAGCAGTCTGGATAGCTGAAAGGTTACTTTTACAGAGTATGACACCCAGGGAATGAGGTCAAAAGGATGGTAGCTAAGCCTAGGGTCTAAGGCAGGGACGTTGAGGGAAGGGGACGAAAATCTAGGGCCAGCGCCAGTTGAGGTCCCGCGCCAGTATGTCGCGGGCGTGACTGTCGATTTCTTTCTTGAAGACACCGTGCCGCCATTTAAAATGCTCCAAATCCTTCGTAGCTCCCCGTCGTCTTCTCTTCCTCCTCCCACCAAGGTCCTCTAGATGTCCCTGCGTGACCAGAAAAACTGCGAAGAGGGGCCCCACAGAGAGAAGGGAAAACATGAAGATGACTATGATGTCTATTTATTTTGGCCCTCACTGGGCAATCGGGACGTTTCGTCCACACATTCCCCTTCATCGCCTCTCTACGGGGTATGGATATTACCTCTTACCTAGCTTGAGTTGACTACCGACTGTACTTACGCCACAGCCTGTGTCGCTGCATTCTGGATCGACAGACTACGACTACGGGTCAGTTTCCAGATCCCCGGTACGTTCTAACTTCGCATTAGGCCCAGAATAAACATAATTACCTGCATCAGTCTCCTTTGACATTTGCCCCCATGCTCGATTACCGGCCTCCACCTTCGATGGAAGAACCACTTGAGTTCGCAGCTGCGCCTCCAGACGAGCGCAAAGCTGGAGAACAGGTACCGGAAGAAAACGCAACGACGAAGTATAGCGCTATGTTCAGATTGGGGTTGTTCTTCTCGGTGCCGCTTCTTTGCAATGTTACTCTTGCAAATCATCTGATATGATCTCACGCTTACAGCAGATGACCCATCGTTTCGTTGACGGGGTCAAAATAGCGCTGAACAAGCCAAAATCCCGAGCGTAGTGAACCTCTGATGGAGAGTACTGCACGAGACCAAGCATTCTGTCGTCCTTGCTCGAAACTCGTGGTACTATACTTCTTGCTTTGGCTCTTTTGCTTTGACAGTTATGCTCTCGATTTCTTGCAATATGTCTTGCGCCTACTGATGTCCACGATGAGTCCACATGAGTTTCACCCATTCCATGGTTGCGTAATCGTCGGTCGTCTTTCCCGTACGCGTACTACAATACACATAAAATTAATAATTTTGTTTTCTTATTGTCCTCGTGCCTCACGCGACAGAGGTGAGAGAGGTGAGATAGATTGAGAAAGAGAATGATGAAGTATAGTATCTAAAAAAGTTGGGAGGGAGGGAGCAGCCCAATGGGCTAGACGCGACGCCAGACGGCCATCCCTGCGGTTGGTGCCGTAAAGTCCTCCGGCGTCTTCTGCGTACAGCTACGGAGGGGTCTAGACAAATACAACGTCCAATGTCTTTCCTATTATCCACATGTCTTTCATCCAGCAATGCCACCCCTCTTCCAATTTCGAAGCAATTCTCAGTGCCGCTTTGGTGAAACACACCAAACAGACAGGGAAGGATCTCATCAACCACCCATTTGCCACCGAGATCGACAACTGCGAAACCCTCGATGACCTCCTTGCCATCTTTCAAGAGCAAAGCCTTGGCGTTTGATGAATTCAGGAACGGAGATCCCAAGTTGATGAAGTGGTTGAGGCCAGTGGTCGGTGGCCTGCATGCGCTCTCTACCAGCACAGCCTTGAGCACTAGTGCTACCCTCGTAAGTTCCAGGATGTTCTTTCTTTTCTTTTTTATGTGCATCGACGCCTATCCTCCAGGCGCTCCCACTTGCGAAAGTGATTTTTTCTGGAATCGGTATCCTGCTCTCCGTACGTGTTGTGTTGCTCTCACCCTCTCCAGCCGGCTCTGAAGGAAGTTTGCGTTCTCCAGACGGCAAAGTACGTGAGAGAGAGCTATGATGCCCTTGCCGAGATTTTTGAATGCATCGAAAACTTCTTGAGACGACTCAAGGTTTATACGGAGATTAGGCTCAATCCAGCTATGACTGAGATGATTATTAAAATAATGGTCGAATTGTTGTCTGTCCTCGCCCTCGCCCTCGCAACAAAACAGATCAACCAAGGACGATTCAGTAGGTCTATCATCGATGGCAATCGCTCATGGGTTAATTTTCCGCAGAGAGATATGCAAAGAAATTACTAGGAGAAAAAGATGTTGAGGCGATGCTACAAAGGCTGGACAGGCTTTCCTTGGAGGAGTCCCGGGTGACGGTCTCTCAGACTCCAGACATCGTCCATGGTCTGGTCAATAATATGGAAGTAGTAATGGAAGGTGCGCATCCTCTATAGCCTCGTAGATAGTACCGCAACTCATTCCGCTCAGATGGTAAGGCATCCACATCCGACATCCGACAGGCTTTAGGTACGTCTGACTGACCTAGATTATCGAGGGTCGTCTTACCTTGTAGCGGTCAGTCTTGATGCAAGAGTTGGCAATCCAAATAAACAAGACGGAGCGTTCGTTAGACTCTTCATCTCGCCGTTGGCCATCTCAGCTGAATGTGCTTCTTAGGCGACCAGCTACAGCAAGACTGTCGAAGTTGGCTGTCTGCTCCCGATCCCTGGATAAATCATAATATTGCCCGCAAAACCCATCACAGAGGCACTACCACATGGTTTACTCAAGGCAACACCTTCAAGGAATGGAAACCAACCAGTTCATTATTGTGGATCTATGGGAATCGTACGTGTCTCTTACCCTGGCGTCTTGTTGCTAATAGCAATAGCTTTTGCTATCATAGCGGGCTCTGGAAAGAGTATCCTTTGGTATGCGTTGTCACAACCATTCTCATTTGGGTGTACTCATCGTACCGACTAGTTCAACAATCATCCAGGACGTCCAGAACATGTGTCGAACCGGATTAGCTACCCTTGCATTGTTTTATTTCGATTTCTGGGATGCTTCCAAGCAAGACGCCCGCAGCCTGCTTTCTTCCCTTCTCATCCAATTCTGGGATCAATCCAATAATTTCTTCAAAGTGCTCTCCGCCCTCTATATTGCTTATGGTCGTGGTTCCCGACAGGCTAGCGAGGACGCTCTTATGAGATGCTTGAAGAATATGCTCGAACTTCCGGGACAAGGCACACTTTACATTATTATAGATGCTCTCGATGAAAGCCTGACATTCTCTAATTTCCCTACACCACGGGAACAAGTCCTCATGATCGTACAAGAGCTTGTCGACTTGCGCCTCCCGCATGTACATTTTTGTATCACCAGTCGTCCAGAGGTGGACATCCGAGATGTTCTCGAACCCTTGGCGATCCACAAGATGTCTCTTCACGAGCAAAGTGGACAAACCCAAGATATTATCGACTATGTCAAGTCGGTCGTCTCCTCAGACCCAAAAATGCGGCGGTGGCGAGAAGAAGATAAGAATCTGGTTATCAAGACGCTCACAGAGAAAGCCGGTGGGATGTAAGTTATAGTCTGGTGGTTCTCTCATCTTGGCTGCTCACACGACGTCAAAGGTTCCGATGGGTTAAATGTCAAATAGAAACGCTTCGTCGCTGTTTTCCGCCAAGTATCCGACGTATTCTGGAGGAATTTCCCGAGACTCTAGATGAAACATACGAACGCTCGCTGCAGGGGATTAATAAGGAGAAACGAGAGTATGCCTATCGACTATTCCAGTGCCTCGTGGTATCCATCCGACCACTTCGTGTCGAAGAACTTGCGGAGGTTTTCGCGATTCAGCCTAATACGGAAACGATTCCTGGATTTAATGCAAGTTGGCGCCCCGGGAATGCAGAAGAACCCGTGCCGTCCGCTTGTTCCACTTTGGCCTCTATCGTCGACGCCGATGGTTCCAGAGTTGTACAATTCTCCCACTTCTCGGTCAAGGAATTCTTGACCTCGAGTCGCACTGCAAATTCCGAACTTGCTTCGTAGTATCATATTCTACCACAACCTGCGCATGCTTTTCTCGCCCGAATTTGCCTCGGCATGCTGCTTCAGCTGGACAACCGTATCGACGAGCCTAGCATCGATGACTACCCCCTAGCTTTCTATGCTGCCAAGTACTGGGTTACTCATGCGCAGTTCGAAAACGTATCAACCCTCATCCATGAAGGGATGGAACATCTCTTTGATAGCAACAAGCCACACTTCGCGGTCTGGATCTGGCAATACGATATGGATGACCCTGAGGAATACGACGACTTTCACGCTCACCCAGAGCAACCCGATGCAGTACTGTTGTATTACGCTGCGCTATGCGGTTTCCATGACTTGGCAAAGAGCCTGGTTGTTAAACATCCGCAAGATGTCAATGCTCGGGGGGGTCGCCGTGGGACTCCCCTACACGCGGCACTGGACAAGGGGAATTGGAATGTCGTGCTGTCCCTGCTGGATCACGGCGCCGACATAAATGCTTGGGACAGGTTTCATCAAGCCCCGTTACACATCGTATCGCAATATGAAAACCCCGAGGTCGTGTTGGTCGCTCATTGACCACGGTGCAAATCCAAATATGGAGGACGGGGTCCAGGAGAGTCCACTACATCTGGCTTCGAGGAGCGGGAGACTGGAGGCCGTACGGCTGCCGCTGAAATCATGGAGCTGATGTGAATCATCGAGATTCGCTTGACTGGACTCCTCTCCATGAGGCATCGCGACATGGACACCACGACGTTGCCAGGCTACTGCTCGACCACGGCTCGGATGTCAACGCCCAAAGGTTCGGTCTCGGCAGTCCGATGCATCTAGCGTCCGATAGCGAAAAGCCCGCGCTTGTACAAGTCCTACTCGAACGTGGCGCGAGCGTAGATGCCCGGGACAAGTGGGACCGGACTCCGTTGCACCTAGCGAAGGCATAACAAGCTAGAAAGAAAGATGGCGAGAAATACGTAGACTGCGGAGGAGCGCAGAAAACGGAACGAGACGGGGCAGGTGAGACAGGAACAAGGCCGGTGAATTGGATGAAAGGCAACGATCTTTGAGGTCAAAGAATGGTGTTCTGCTCTGCGGCCACGCATGGTGCCATATCACCTACCTCCTAACAACTCCTCGAGCCCGCGCGCGTCAGTGCTAATAAGTGTGGTGCTCACTGGCGCAGGGATGGACGGGTGCAACGTCATGCCAGTACTGCAAGAGTTGCTAACGCTCATTCTCGGTCTGGTTTTTGATGCACGTCGTTGTGCCACCTCATTTGGCGCAAACCGCATCTTCGGTACGTTTCCCAGTCCGCTCTTGTCGCTCTGGTGGTGGCCGCAGGGAGATGTGAGGCAGTAAAAGCAAATCGACAGCGCAGCATGGAGATACAGTCGCACGAAGGCGTTGGAAACGTGTAGGTGCGAGAAAACGAGCGAGAAACTTAGGGAGCGTGCCGCCGAGTTCGAGAGAAGAGGATTGCGACAATGGCGTTTCAGCGCGCATCGCGCTTGCCCAAATACTCACAAGACATATGAACTTTTGAGGCCGTCATTGAGCGAATCCGAAAGAGCATCGATGCTGTACCTAGAGCAGACTGGGAGGGTCGAGTCGTGATAAAACTGTGTGGCCAGAGATGGGCGCATAATGACAAGGGAGAACGAAAAGTACAAAGAAAAATGCGGGCTCTCGGCCCGCTGAGCGACTCGCGCATCAAGTTTGCCAGTTATCGATGGGCGCTTGATTCAATTTAATCTACTGTAATCGTTGCAGGAGAGGATCCTCGAGTCACCGCCCATTAGTACGCAAGATATTAAAGCCAAAGATGAAAAGAGAAAGGTATAAATGTGATCAACGAACAAGTAGAACAAATTCCAGTGGCCATGGGTGCCGAAATTGCACACCCGATTATCTCCATTACCAAGAGTGCCGACTCGGGTACACCTGCGTCTCTGGTTCAGTTTCCGAGGGCCTGCCTCCCCACAGATGACTGGTGAGCACTGAACAAAATCCTGATATGTATGACCACTTACATGGATCACCGACAGACATCCCTCAATCACGCCCCATAGTGCACATAATTCACCCAACTCTCCAATGTCATTTCCTTCCTCAAATCCCTCACAGCATCCCGAAGTGCCTTAGCTGTTCTCTCATGATGCGGCATCCCTCCCCATCTATCGGTAGCCGAGAACACTGACTTGTAAAACTTCTCAGCAACGGGCGGTCCATTGTCGTCCACTACGGCCCACATGGTCCCGACCACGCTCCGGAATCCGCTGTACTGAACGGCCGCGGCAAGGTGCAATCCCTCATTCGCAATGCTTTTCTCTGTGATCTCGGCTGTATGACAAGCCGAGAGAAAGGCGAATTCGGCACTGGGAAGTAGAGATCGTACTATGTCGAGTAGCGTGAGACGTGCGCCTTTATAAAGTTCGAAGAAGGCATCGAATGGCTTTCCGGGCTCGAGCACCCCGTGACATGAAATGTGAACAAATTGCTGTTTCGTGAGGTACTTGAGTATGACGATAGGTGTCGCCGTTTTCTCAATAAGAGTTTCCACCGATGGGCAGACTGCCTGGACGATGTTCATCTCTTCGAACGCGCTCGGTATCTCATCATCGGGCTGTACTACAAGCAGCATTGAAGGCACGTCCGATAATTGCGTGCTCAGTTCACGGGATTCTATGAGGGCGGAGAGGGTCGGAGTATATGAAGAGATGTATATGTCCGAGAAGTACAGCTTGACAGAGTCATTTGATGGAATCGGGCCCATGGCGTGGAGAGGAAGGGAGCAAAATACAGATGTCGGGCACCACCAAACACGGGACTGTTCTGGGATATCCAGCTCGCGGAGTCTCTCGATCACCGGACGGCCAACGAGATCATAGAGATGCTTGAGTACCTCCTCCAAAGCGTCCTCGTATTCAAATGAGTCGAGGCCCTTTTTTCGTGCATCCAGTAACTTGTCATGCAATCTTTTCGCATGGCCGCAGAAATCTTCACGTGTCGGAATAAGGGAGGGAGAGGTGTCATGGAGGAGGATGATGATGTCGGAACGCCATTCAGAATGGTTGATCAAAATTACAGGCCCACCCGCAGCCGCAGAACGAAGGGTGTCGAACGAAGGTGGGATCAAAAAAGAATCGAATCCTGGCTGGGCTCGGATCTGAGAAATGAGCTTGTCACGCTCCTCGACAAGTTTCCGTTGCTTCGTCACCAGGCGACCGAACGGGTCCATCCCCTCGCGAACACCGGCTGGGCCACCCTCCATCCCGACCAGTTGAGACCCTGAAATTGTCAATGCCTCGAGCTCGCCATTGACAGCTGCAAAGTTCTCGGCCAAGGGCAAGTTGACGGCACGAAGCTGGACAATCGAAGCACGGAGGCCCCGCATCTGTGACCAGAGGAGGCCCCTCCCTCGTTCGAGAATTTCGATGGCCTGCTTTAGCTGACCGATCTCGACGAGATAGGACGCATAGTCGAGTGGCAGCTTCTCATACTGATTGCGCATTGCCACAAGACGGAAATGTTGAATTTCGAGGGTAGGAGCGAAGGAGATAGATTCTTGCATGAGTGAGATGGCAGTCTGATATGCATGGAGTGTGGATGGGTGCCTGATAGACCGTGCGATCTCCGTACATTCGAATGAGGTACGGAATCGAAGAGGTGTCTCTGCGCTTGTATCAGCGGCAGCGACGGCGAATAATTCCATGATTTCGTCGATGTCCCTTGTGTCATTGAACAGCGTGAACCGGGAGACTAAGTAATCAATAAGCTGTCGAGCGATCTCATGAGGCCTGAATGGTACAGCTTCCATTTTGATGAGGTCACGGTACACAGTAATCGATTCGTGGAGAGAGTTGATATTCCCTGTGAGGTTAAACACACGGTAAAGGAGACGGCCCATCATCAGAATTGTCAACGGAACATATGAGTGAGGGGAAGTAAGGCAGAGTCTGCAGTATTCGATTGCCTTTTCGATATTCGTTAGATCAGTGATGGGTTCTATGGAAAGAAGTGCTTGAACATGAGGAATTGGATTGCTCTCATCAGGCATCGGTAAGGGAAACTCGACATGGTTCGATTTAGCGATTTTGGGAGATGCGGCCAGATGGGGATCATCGACAACTTGGGCGTTATCTTCTTGCTGACCACTTGTGACACCAAACTCTTCGAAGCGTTTATTCTCGAGATTTGCCAAATCCTTCATGATAGAGCGACGATCCGGATGTTCGGAAGATAGTGCGTTGAGATACGTACGAGTGCGGAAAACTGCGTCCGCTAAAACCTCTGGTTCTGATTCACGGGTGTATCGGAACCGCGCAAGGTCTCCAGCCAGCCACATGGCCAGTTCCACATATTCGTTTGGATCATCGGCGATTATTTCATCCAGGATTGACATTGCCTCCTCGTAATCATCATGTGATGGAGCCCAACGGAAGCGAGAAGAGAGAGAAGTGGCAAGCGCGAAGCGAACTACATCCAAATCAGGAAATCGTCTCCTTGCTTCACGCAGACATTCGATGGCTCCGTCAGGAAGTGGTTTCCCGAATACCACACGCACAGCAGCCTGACGCATGGTAGCTGCCAACAAACTTATAGCCTCGATCAGAAGTGATTCTTTGACACCCGAGGTGAGAAGCTCGCGGCACAGGGTCGTCATCTCCCCGATATCCCGCGTTGGATCAACCGGCTCCAGTTTCACCTGATTGGCTAAAGCCTGCACTAAGAATGCTTTAATCACATTGCATGTGACCGTGGAGCTTTCAAGCGACTGGTCTTGAAGGTGACGAAGGTACCCAACAGCGTGCTTCACATCGCCAGGCTGCTTGAGCTCAAGTGAGCGAAGAAAAAGGGCTCTTGCGAGGAAAAATAAGGCGTCGATGATGTAAGAGCGGAGTTGAATTGGGGTATAAGATGGCAGGAGAAATGGCAGGAGTATAGCCTCAGTAGAGTAGTAAATTGCGTGCTCGAGGTCTTCACTCCTTTTCGAGTACTTGTAGCGTGCCAATCGTGCGCCAGCCAAAGCCAAGAGGCCTTTGGAGCGCAGAGGGTGGTGTCGAGGAAATGCCAGGAATGCATCTTGTGACGAAGAAATGGCGTCCTCAATTTTGAGCAAAGCTGCTGCTAAG